>CM044015.1:41434733-41492233 GCA_024085815.1 Flaveria linearis
GAGGTGACTTAGACTTTTGACTTTAGTCTAACGTTAGACAATCAGAATATCACAGTCTTTTGTCCACAAGGTGTCCTGTTACTGTATAGTGCTCAAACCTTAGCATTTATTGTAACTGTTCATCTTAATCAATACAAAGTGCATTTATGAGTATTTCTTGCATTTAATGTTCTGTGTTTGTATGATTCCGCCATATAATCACTGACTTAATAATCATATTCGGTCCTTGTTGTTTCACAATAACAGTGAACTTCATTCTCACAAACCCAGTCAATTGGTATCAGAGCTTTGGCTCCCTGTTCTTCTTCAGATCTGCATAGATATAAGCTGAACTTGATTGATCTGGTGATCGAGTTGCTGGTAGAGTGTTCGACTACCTCTATTCAGTATACAAGTTGAATATCTGCTGAAATACTTCGATAATCACTGTTCATCCATAATCAACCACTAAAAACAAATCTGTGAACAGTGGCTTCAACATAAAATCATACCAGAAACATAATCAGAAACGTAACAAAAGAAGTTCTAACAAATTTCTGCTCTACACTCAGTAGATCTGGTTATATAAGCCTGTTTTGGACTTACTGGACTAGGTGGACTTAAAAATCAATCTAATCTGTACTTAAACAAGTTAAAAATTGCTTATTAAAATGGATTCACATAATTTCTCTGAACTTGGTCATACTCCTAAACCTCCTATGCTTAAATACAAATCTGAGTTTAAGCAATGGAAGATTAGGTTTATGAATTACATTACAGGTGTAGATCCAGACTATTGGATTTCCATATATAAAGGGCCTCACATTCCGGTGACACTTTTTGCAAATCAAGCTGCTCTGTACAAAACCTCAAGAATACCAATACAGGATCTTACTCTTGATGATGATGACTACAAAAAAAATTGATCTAAAGCTTATTCCATTCTAACTCAAACACGAAAATGGATGTGCTGAAAAGGCTTGAGAAGTATGGAACAGCAAAAGCTGTGTGGGATGCACTTTTGATTATGTGTGAAGGCAGCAGTGAAGCTGAAATTAACAAGGATAAACTTTTTAATCAATATGAAACCTTTCATCACTCCAAGGGGGAGTCAATCTCAAAACAATTGCGTAGATTTGTGCAGCTGGTAAATGACTTAGAGATTATGGGGGTTATATATAAAGTCAAAGAGTTGAACAAGAAAATACTTCATAGCCTTTCTTAAAGCTGGAAACAAAATGTTACCAAGCTGAAAAACGCTCTTGATCTAGAGAGTACCACCTTGGACATCATGATAGCCAAAATTGAAGCTCTTGAACTTGATGAAAGGAGCAGGAACCTTGGTGGACCTAGATTTATTGAAGCATATAAATTTCCATCAGACACTCACTCAGTGGAAAATGCCTTTGTTACTGAAGATGATGATTTTCTCTCCTCAAGAGATCAAGTGAAGACAACTAGTTTCATTGCTGCTCCATCAACATACAAGCCATCAACATCAGCTCAACCAACAGGGTTTACTGCCACTCCCACAGGTATGTCTGAAGATCAAAGATCTAAAGAGCAAAAGGCTACTTACAATGCCTTGTTGCTAGCTTTGAAGCTGTAGAAGACTATATAAGGGTCGGCATAAAGATGGTGCAGATCAAGTTGCGAATTGAAGATGTCAAGCGAAACAAGAAGTCACGCGAGTAAGAGAAGTCGCGCGAAAGGATGAACCGCGCGAAATGCCTTGTCATGCGAGAACAGTTGTGTTTAGTATAAATATGTAATTTTCGCTTTTGTAGAGTTCTAGAGTTCTAATTTCACATTGTAATCACTCGGTGCAGTTTGCACTAGATTGTAATCATCAGATTATCAATTGAATCATTTTGATCTTTTGTTATTCTTCTTCCAATCTCAATTACATTCCACATTCTTGAGATTGATATCTTGGTTTATTGTTCTTGGGAATTATTGAGTTTTACAATTGGTATCAGAGCATTTGGCTCTAGAACCAAGATTAGAAGAAGTTTTTGATTGATTTGACATGTTCTTCATCTTGCTTATTCATTTGGTTACTTAGAGTTCAATGTGGAGTTGTTGTGCTGCTGAAAATTAGAGGAATTTGATCAATTGGACTGAATTTGTAAAATTTGATTGAGTTTTAATCAAATTTGAACTTAAAATTGAAAGATAACTGATAAACTTGAACTAAAATGAATCAAATTGAAACTAATCAGTGAATCTGAGTTGAAAAGCTGGTAAAATTCGCACTTGGAAAACTGGTTGTGTATGAAAAATCTGTACTTTTCGCACGTGAAAACTTCAATTTCGCACAGGCAGTTATTTTGTTTTTCACGCGATTTCGCTTGGCTGACAAGTGGGAATCTCGCACGAAACTGGTTATCGCGCGAAAGTTGTTGTCGCGCAACTTGAATTTTTGCACGAAAAGTCTGTTTTTTTGTTCACTTAACAACATGTCTTCATCAACACCTAATTTGAAGCATCTTACTGCATCTCTTCATTTAGACACTAAAATCGGTACTGGGAATAAGCCACCTAGACTTCTCAGTGAGGATGATTATGCTGATTGGGCTTATAGGTTCGAGAATCATGTTATCTATACTGAACCTAAAATGTGGAGGTCAATCAAGTATGGTCCTTATATCCCATTGTACAAAAATGATAAAGGGGAGATGGTTAAAAAACCTGAACATTTGTGGGATGAGGATGATATGAAGAGATTCGAGCTAGATGACAAGGCATATGCTGCTATCACTATGGCCTTAACCACTGAAATCTCTCACAAGTTCAAAGAATTCAGAGGAGCAAAGGTTTTATGGGATGCTTTGGAAACTCAAATCATAGGAAATAAAGACATGAGGGAAAGCAAGAAAGATATGCTGAATCAAGAGTTTAACATGTTTAATCATGTTATGAGAGAGTTGTTAGATGTTCAGATAGCCAGATTTGTGAAACTGGTTATGAAAATAAAAAGTGCTGGAATAACAATGGAACCAATCATGGTTAACAAGAAGCTGCTGAATTCACTTCCTTACAGTTGGAATCACAACTGTACTCTGATCAAAAGAACAAAAGACTTGTATACACTTCCTCTGGCTGATTTAATATCCACTATCAAGTCTTATGAAATGGATGATAAGCAGAGAGCTGCAAATCATTTGAGTTCTTTGGGTGCTGAAGCAACTGCTCTATATGCTAAAATGGCTAGTAATCCTAATTACTATGTCAGTTATACTCAGATGTGTCAGCAACAGCAAACAGGAAGTTCAGCATCTCCAAAAATTCAACCAATTATAAACCCACAAGTTCAAATTCCAGCTGTTCAACATTATTCCCCCATCATCCATCAACAAATCCCTCAAACTTCAGCACCACAGAGTATTCAACAAGCTTATGTTGCTACCACAAATCCTTCAAAACAGACTGTTCAGATTGCTAAGGAACATCTTGCATTATTTACTACTTTCATGTCAAGTTATGAAGCATTCATGGCTGGAAGACTTACTGCTCCAAATGTTTTGATTAATGATCTTCAACAAGTAAACCCTGATGATATGGAAGAAAATGATATTAAGTATCAAATGGCAATGGTGGTGTACAGGGCTAAGAATTTTGCTAGAAGAACTGGAAGGAAGATGTTTGGAGTAAATAACTCTAGCAAAATTGGCTTTGACAAGTCTAATCTGAGGTGTTCCAACTGTGATAAACCAGGACATTTTGCTAGAGAATGCACTGAATCTAAGTCTGGTCAAGCTGAAGGAACCAAAAGAATGGTCACTGTGGAGGTTGAAACTAAGAAGGATAAAGAAAGTTCATCTGGAGGTAACAAAGCATTAGTTTCACAAACTAATGCTGAGTATGATTGGTCAGATCAGATGGAAGCACTTGATTTGAAGTTATCTACAGCTTTAGTTGCTCAGATTGTTACTGAACCAGAGGAGGATGAGAATTTGTTTGCTGAATTTTTATCAGATGATTTATTGGATGGTGTGTTTGTTGAGAAGGAAGTAGAGAAGGAAGAAGTTAAAGTAGATGAAAGTGCTGTGAAGGAAGAGAAGGAAGAAAAGGTTGTTAAGAAGAAAAAGAAATGGAAGAGAACACTGTTGAGCCTCCAGTCAAATGCAAGTTTGAAGATTCAAAGACTGTCGATGTTGCTCCAGTGGAAGAACATGTTGATGCAATGAAAGCATTTATGGTGAAGAATATTGAAGATTCAGAAGGAGGAAGTTCAGAATCAAAGGTATATGATGATTTATGCACAAATATATGTATTGAGAAAGTACAAAGGTACAGAGTTCTAATGAGAACTTGATAATGGAAGTTGAAAAACTTCAATATCAAGCTCGAAAACACAAGTCAAATGAAAAGATTTTTAAAGAAAAACTTGAAGGTCTAAATAAAACGGTGTATAACTTACAATTAAATCTTCATGATAAAGAATGTACAAATAATGATTTGACTAATAGAAATAATGAACTCGCCTTGGAAATCAATCGACTCAACAGTGAACTAGCCTCGGCTAAATTGACTATTGAAAAGTTTGAACTTTCATCAAACATGGTTGAAGGTATTATCAAATCTCAAATGACTCAGAAGATAAAAGGAGGAAAATGTGGTGTTGGATTTTCAAACATCGCTCCACCAATCAATCATGATTATTCATGTTTGCCTTCGTCTGATGTCATTTCTGATTGTGATATGAGTTATGGGATAGGTTTCTCTCCTTCCTCAGACTTAAAACCTTCAGCCAAAATAAATTTGACTGTTGATCCTATCACAATAACAAAAACTAAACAATTAACTGAAAATTTTTGTGTAGATAATTTGAAGGTGGATGGTTTGGTTGAAGAGTGGGAAAGTGATAGTGATTGTGAGATTGAAAGAGAGAGTTTGAAAAATAAGAATGTAAACGATTTCAAATATGATTGTAATCAAACTTCATTGAGGAATGAAAAGAATGTTGATTTAAATGAAACAAAACCAAATATCAACTGTAATTTGAATGAAAGTCAAAAGGCTAATCGTAAAGTTAATCTTGAAAAAGATTTTAAAAACAAATTTGTTTCTAAAGGTTTAATTGAAGATGAAGATTATATTTTTAAAGAAATGAATTTTCGATTCTTTAAAAATAAACTTCATAAGAAGACTAATCCTGTGAAACAAGATATGTGTAGCCCAGATGTGCAAAAGACTGGTCCTTCTTCATAAATTTTGAAAATTCAAAAGCCTGTCCCTCTCCAGCATCAATTCGAATAACAAAGTCTGGTCCTTCTCCAGCACAATCTAAGACTGGTCCAATTCCAGCATCATCCGTTCAAACAACCAAAGTAGATAAACCTCACATTACAAGTGTTCGCAAATCAACCATTTCCTCGAATCTGTCTAAGATGAACAAACAGTTATACAATAAAGTAAAGATTCGAGAGACTGTGCAGAAAGTTAAACCAAAATGTCAATCTGATTTTGGTTTTTATGACAATTTTTATAATTGTCATCCACAGTTTGTTTTCCACACAAAACAACGGAAATGTTATCAGTGTGGAAACATAAATCATCTTGCAAATAATTGTCCATATCGACAAAAATCACTAAGCAGACAACGATTTTATAATTCCATTGCTCATAATAGAAAATTGTTTTTCACTCATGGAAAATTTTCAAAACCTTTGAAAACAAAAGCTGAATGTGCAAATGATGTTGAAAAGAACCAAAATTTAAAAACAGATTTAAAAAACAACATTAAATTGAGAAGTGTTAATGAAGAGATTGATGTGCAAAGCAAATACAACAATCTCAAATCATTTTGTCTAACTACAACACAGAATGTGCTCAAGTCTTGTTTGACTTGGGTACCAAAGACTAAGTAATTCTTTTACTTATGCAGGAACGACCGCAAAAGATCATTGAAAGCTTATGGCATCTAGATAGCGGTTGTTCAAGACATATGATAGGAAACTTATCTCTACTTCAAGATGTTAAGTCATACAATGGAGGAAGGGTAATTTTTACCGGTGACAAAGGAGGTCGTATTACTAAATGTGGTACAGTTACAAATGGTGTCCTAAGTTTCGAAAATGTCAATTTTGTTGAGTAATTAAAACATAACCTGCTAAGTGTGTCTCAAATTTGTGACAAACAGTATTCTACACACTTTACTAATAAAGAATGTTTAATAATAAAACCGGGTTTTGTAATTCCTGATGACTGGGTTTTGATGAGGACTCCGAGAGACAATGATACATATCTTCTTGATATGCATTGTTCTAATTCTTTGGTAACAGTTTCTTGTTTATTATCCAAAGCCTCGGAGAATGATTCCTTGTTATGGCATCGTCGGTTGGGACACGTAAATCTTAAAAACATGAATAAACTGGTACGCGGAAAACATGTCATTGGTTTACCTGAAAAGTAATTTCAATTAAATGAACATTGTCTGTCATGTTCAAAGGGTAAACAACATAAACTTCCTCACAAACCAATTGCACACAACTCAATCGAATCAATCTTACAACTCTTACACATGGATCTATTCGGTCCAGTAAGTGTTTTAAGTTTGGGTCGACGATCTTATTGTTTGGTTGTTACTGATGACTTTTCAAGATTTACTTGGGTGTTTTTCTTAGCATCTAAGGATGAGAATCCACATCTATTGATTAAATTCATTAATCTGGTGGAGAATCAAACAGATAAGAAGGTAAAATGCATCCTAAGTGACAATGGAACAGAATTTTGTAATCAGACGTTGAATGAGTTTTGTGAATCTAAAGGCATTGCGAGACAATTCAGTGCTGCAGGTACTCCACAACAAAATGGAGTTGCTGAATGAAGGAATAGAACACTCATTGAAGCTGCTCGAACTATGATATCTACTGCCAAATTACCATTGTTCTTTTGGGCTGAGGCAGTAAACACTGCATGTTATGTTCAGAATCGTGTTCTAATAAATAAAAGATTAAATATGACTTCTTATGAAATTTTTTATAAACATAAACCCAAAGTCAAATATTTTAAAGCCTTTGGTTGTTGTTGTACTCTGTTACACACAACCGAATCAACCTCAAAATTTTTGAAAAGGCTGATGAACGTTACTTTGTGGGATATGCAGCTAATAAGGTTGCATATCGGGTTTACAATAAAAGAACAAGACAAATAATTGAGTCATTTAATATTGATTGGCACGAGCTTAACATAACTGATTCAGGAACAGCTCCATCATGGGTTTATGATTATGAATCATTGTTCATAAATTTTAAAATTTCTAAACCTTCGTCTGCAGATGCTAATTCTCTATCATTATCTTTGGAGAACAAAATCATTGTGGAAATTCCATCACTCATATCTAATGATTCTGCAATTCCGTCACCATCCAAGAATATTTCTACTGCTTCTGTGCATGTGTCTGAAAATTCTGGTTTACCAGACGATCTTTCAGATCAGATCCACAATCAGGAGCCAGAAGAATCACTGAATTCACCATTGTCTGCATCATCTTCTTCAGAGACTATTGATACTCCAATTGAAGTCATTCAAGTTCCATTTGAAGAATCTCCAAATGTGTCTATTGCTTCTGAAAATCACATTTCAGATGACACTTTTGAAGAAAATATTGTGTATTAATCTAGAAACTCTGAAGAACTGAACACAAATGTTGAACATCTCACTAAGTTGGAAGATGAGATTATTGCAGATGATATTCCTCAGCTGAGAATTCTCAAAACTCATCCAACTGAAGCAATAATTGGTCCGTTGCATGAAGGTGTAATTACCAGAAGTCGTTCAGGGGCAATCAACACATGTTTGTATGCTTGCTTTCTATCACAGATAGTGCCAAAGAATGTTGAGATGGCACTCAAGGAAACAGTTGGATAGAAGCAATGCAAGATGAGTTGATGCAATTTAAGAAGCTGAATGTTTGGCATATTGTGGAACTTCCAAAAGATAAGCTTCCGATTGGAACAAAATGGATATTTCGGAACAAAACGGATGAAAAAGGTGTTATAGTTCGGAACAAAGCACGTCTTGTAGTGTAGAGATTTTATCAGATTGAAGGATTGGATTATGAAGAGGTGTATGCTCCAGTTGCAAGACTTGAAGCAATACGCATTTTCTTAGCCTTTGCTTCTTACATGAATATTAAGGTGTATCAGATGGATGTCAAAACTGCTTTCTTATACGGGGAAATGAAGGAATAAACCTATGTTTGTCAACCTCCTAGATTTAAAGATACAGATCATCCTGATTATGTATACAAATTGGATAAGGCATTGTATGGTTTACATCAAGCACCTCGTGCTTGGTATGCAACTCTAACTGAACATTTGCTTGCAAATGGTTATTCACGAGGCGCAATTGATCAAACCTTATTCATTCGAAAATCAGGCGATGACATCATTCTGGTCCAAATCTATGTCGATGATATCATTTTTGGGTCTACTAATGAAAGTATGTGCAAGGAGTTTGAAGAAGTGATGAAGAAGAAATTCGAGATGAGCTCTCTTGGAGAAATTTCATTTTTCTTGGGTATTCAAGTTAATCAGACTGAAACTGGTATTTTCATTCATCAAGAAAAATATGTTCAGACTATATTAGAGAAATACAAGTTTCAGGATTCCAAAGTAGCTCCAACTCCTATGTCTTCTCGTCCTACTCTCACTCCATATCCTTTGGGAGAATCAGTTGATCAACATCTGTACAGATCAATGATTGGTTCCCTTATGTATCTTACTGCAAACAGGCCGGATATCATGTTCCCTGTTTGTCAGTGTGCTCGCTATCAAAGTGATCCAAAAGAATCCCACATGAAAGCTGTCAAGCGGATTTTCAAGTATCTCAAGGGTCAACCAAAACTTGGTCTCTGGTATCCTCAAACTTCTGATTTCAATTTATTTGCTTATACTGACAGTGATTATGGTGGTTGTAATTTAGACAGGAAATCGACTACAGGAGGATGTCAATTTCTAGGCAACAGACTCATTTCCTGGCAGTGTAAAAAGCATAACACTGTTTCCACATCCACAGCCGAAGCTGAATATGTGGCAACATCGAGTTGTTGTTCCCAGCTTGTCTGGATTCAACAACAACTTCTTGATTATGGTCTTAACATATATGACACACCCATTTGGTGTGATAACACGGCAGTACTGAACATCGTAAAAAATCCCATTCAACATTCCAAAACTAAACACATTGACATCCGAATCCATTTCATCCGTGATTGTTTTAATCGTAAACTTATTCATTTAAAACAAGTGCCATCAACTGAAAACATTGCTGATTTATTTACCAAGGCATTTGATCATTCTCGATTTGATTTCCTTGTGCAATCATTAGGGATGATTAACTTTGGATAAATTGATTTCTTGAATCTTCACAAAAAGATTTTTCGTTTTTTACTAAGGAATAAAATTGTAATTGTTTTCTTTTTCTTTTTCTTTCAAAGAACAATCATAATTTTAGGGGGAGAAATTAGAAAACAAGTTCTGAAAAATATTTTTGGTTTTAGGGGGAGTCAAGATTGGATAAATTGTTAAAAAGGAATTTTCATGATTAAATGAGAAATGATATTACACAGTTCAAAACGAGTCTAAGTACTTTCAAAGGCTTACATATACAAAGACTTGGATTATGTTTGATGTGTCAATAGGCTTTGCTTTCAGAAATGAAAAGATCATAAATGAGTGATTAATCTTGAAGTAAATTGATATGATTTAGTGGGGAACATATCAGGATTCTGTGACAATACCAAAAATGTTCTAAAACAGACTGAGAGTTATCTTCTTGTCATACTCAAGCCTGTTATTGTTTGATTCAGTGATTATCATATATAAATATGTATATATATATATAAAAGAAAATACAAAAAGACAAGCAAAAAGAAATAAAATAAGTAAAGAAAATAAATGAGCAAAAAGATGCCAAAAAGGCCATATAGGATATAAGATGCCAAAGTGCACAAATCAAAAGATATGTCTAAAGACATACATACTATATGGTATATATATTTTCTATTTTGAGAATATTTTCTGATCACGGAAGGCAAAATCAAAAGATGGGGCATGTAAGTCCGGATGGCTTGTAAGTCCTAAACATCTTGAGAGGGTAGACGTAAGTCCGGATGGCTGTTTGTAAGTCCTTAAACTTGTTAATATTCCATGTTAAGATATGTTTCTCAGGCTAGTTATGCTCAAATAGATATTTTTTAGGAATAAACAAATGGTATCACTGAACAACAATGCATGGTTTAAGTCAATTTGGGATGACTTGAAATCTCAACAGTGTCTTGAAGACTCATAAGTATTTTACAGGAGTTCTGATTGTGGGATCCACTGAATTTATATAAAATCACCCAAAACATGATAAATATCACTCCTTATGGTTTCTAAGTAAAGACTGAAGTATAAGTTTAAAATGGACAAAATATATTGACAATCAACTTAACCAGGTTCTTTTAAATAAAGTTGGACAAAGTCTTGACTTGACAAAGAACTATATGATCTCATGATGAAATTTCTTACAAGACAACTTTGATAAATAAACAATTCAGATCTTGATTCTTTATATGTGTTCATTATTTTGTTATTGTGTTTTGTTATCATTTTGTGTTATTTTTGTTTTTGTTTTGTTCTGTTTTAATACAAATAAATCACAGATAATATTTTGAAAAATTGAAGATTCATTAAATTAATTGGTCACTTGGTAAATAAAACATTTTGTTTTGATTCATAATTGATAATAAAAGTTTTTTGAAAGATGTGAAAAATTGAAAAGTTGAAAAGTTGAAAATTTTCGAAGTGTAAAGATTCTCTCGCGCGAAAAGGGTTGTCACGCGAAAAGGTTGTCGCGCGAAAGGGTTTATCGCGTGACTTGTTTGACATATAAATATCACAGTGGTGAAAATAAATTCACTTTTCACTCAATATTCTCATCCGAAAACCCTTTTCGCACAAATCCATTTTCTTGATTTCTAAGAGTACTTCGTGAAATAAACACTCATTCGGTTACATTTCATTCATACTTTGAGATTGACAGGTATTTTGATTAAAATGGTTACTAAAGATATCAAATCATAAAAGGAACTTAACAACTTTAAAATGAAATCTAATAAAATAGACTTATATGTTAAAATTGAAAAATGTAATGGACTTAATGTACGTAGGCAACTGTAGGAGAATGAATTTCATTGTGTAAAAACAAGTTTTTGAAGAATAATTTGAATGTTGGTCTGCGCGAGTCGCGTGAGATATGAACAGTTGCGATTGTATGTTTCGCGTGAAGATAATTTTCGCGTGAATATTGTTTTCACGTGAACTATATTTTCACGTGAAACTAAATTTAGTGAAAGATTAACTTTTATGAGAAAACAGTTTTCGCACGAAATATGTTTTCGCATATAAATTGATTTTGAATAATAAGTGTTTTCGCATGACTGTACTTCTCGCGTGAAAACAGTTTTCGCGCGACTGAGAACTTAAGTGCTGAAATTTTTTCTGTGTGAAAACTTTTCTTGTGTGAGATTAAGTTATGTCAATTTTACTTATCTTGTTTGTTTGTGTAATTGCAGATGGCACAAATGATTTTCAACAAAAATCATAACTGTGTGGCATATTTAGATGATGTTCCAGAGGGGAAGGAACTATTTACTTCTATGATTGAGAGGTTGAAGAATTCCCGAATTGTGTATGCTATTTCTGCTGACCCTCATATCTACTCTGAATTGATTGACTCATTCTGAAACACTGCTGCGTTAGAAAGAGATGGAGCGGGCAAACCAATTATTACTGCTACAGTTAAGGACAAGAGGGTGATTGTATCACAGGCCATTCTAAACCGAGTATTATTATTTGATGATCAAGATGATGCTCCAACCAGACTAAAAGATGAAGTTGTTATAGATTGTTCGACACGTATGGGTTATGAGTATAGATATCCCAGTCTGGAGAAGAAATGGTTACCACCATACTAGAAGTATTTGTTTAATGTGGATATCCATTGTCTAAGTAATCTGAAGGCGGGAATGGATAGTTTGAGTGTAGTGTTTGGATCATTACTAGTTTCTCTTGTGGATGACCTTCTTTTCAGTATTTCTGGAGCTATTTTTCAGGAGATGCAGAAGAATGCTACTGCAAATCCTGGAAAGAAGTTCATCATGTATCCTCATTTAATTCAGTTAATGATCAATGATGCTTATCCTGAGTTTGCAACACTTAGATCTTCTAAGTATGTTGTTCAAACTATCAAGAAGGAGATTTTTACACATTTGACTGGAGCACGAGGGAATAAATGCTCAGGAGAGAGTTTTGCAAAGATTGGTCGATTTGCTGAGATTGATGACTGTGATAGAGACTTGGAAGGAGATGTTCATACTGATGATGCACAGACTGGTACTTCTACCTCTGTTGCAAGAGAAGACATCGATGAGGAGATTGAAAGATTATTTGAAGATAATCCAACTCAAGATGAGAGAGTAGAAGGTGAAGTTCATTCAGCTTCTAGTTCAGATACTGTGAGTGATCAGATAGGGAATGTGCCCTATGTTCTTCAGACTGATCAGACTCCATCTACTCCAACTTCCTCCAGGAAACGATCTATCGATGAAAGAGATACTGATTATATTCCTGTGGAATCTCTAAGTACATCTATGAGGCTGAAACGGATGGCTAAGAGAAAAAACTTTCCTACAAGTAAAAGAGGAAGAAGTGATATTCCAAAACGACCAAGAACTCAAGTAATTATTACTGAAGCTGAACAGACTACCACTTCTGATATTCAGAGATCACCTGAAAAGTGGTGACCGAAGAAGAAACACAAGCTGATATCATACTACTGTATCTGAGACAGAGACCGTTCCTGTATCTGAACCAGCTAATGTTACAGAGTCTGGGTTTTCAACTCCACCAAGACAGGAGAATTTGGAGTTTGATGTTGACACCTTCCTGAACACTCCACCAGAGTTCAGAGGAAGAGAAGAATCTTCTAATGCTCCTCAATCTTCATCTATTACATTGGAAGAGAGGGTAAAGAATCTTGAAAAAGAAAGTTATGAGAATGTCAAGATTATTTATGAGTTGAGGAAGGAGAATGAGGAGAAAACCAAAATGATTACAATGATTCATTTGGATTCAAGCATAAAGGATTCAAGGATCACATCTCTTGAGCTACAGATGAAGAATGTCATTGATTATTCAGCTGGTTTGGAAAGACAGTTACAGGAGCTGAGAGAGTTTATCTCTCAAACATTTTTCCATCAACCGCAGGTTGTACGTTCTACAACGTGGTTGGTGAGACGAGCAGGCGTTCACCAAATCCATCTCCTGCAGCTGATTTACAAGAAGTTGAGAGAGTCACCGAAGCTCAAACTACAGAGACACAACCAAGTGTTAATGTTACTGAAGGTGTTCCAACTACATCTGAAGTACCTATCACTGAAATTGTTACACCTACAGCTTTTGTTGAGCCTGAGCATATGATGCCTATTTCTGTTGTAAATGAAGAAGAAGATGATGAGTTGGTTGATTACGGTGATTAGGATGATGACTTAGATGATGATGATGATGAAGATAATGATGATGGTGACAATGATGGTGGAGATGATGGTGATAATCATGATGACAATGATGCAAATGATGATGATGATGATGGAGGTGATGTGGGTGGTATATCTTCTAATCCAACTAATAACACTAGCACTGATAATGTCTCAGGACCAAGTGCTATTGATCCAGAAGGATATGAACCATTGGACCCTGCCACTGAAGACTTATATGAGAAAGAGTTATATTCATTTCAGCAGTCTGCATCTACTGGAGCTATAGAAGAAGAATTTGGCTTATTTGATGATGTGGATGAGCCAAATGAGTATACAGATATCTTTGGAAACAACTTACAAGACTTAATTAAAGACATTAATTTAGAAGAAGGAGAGATCCCAACTGAGTCTGTAAGTGAACCAACTCCAACTGCTACAATACAAAAGGATGCTACAGGTCAAATTGCTTTATACACCAAAGGTGGAATACAGTTCCGAGCACTACCATCTCCAATAGAAACTCACTTTTTGTTTGTATCTAAGACAAAAGACAAATATGGTGAGATATCTCATGTGGTTAGCTAGGTATTTGATGGAGAGAAAAAAATGTATGTGATCAAGAGAAGGAATGGAGAAATTGATTACCTAAAGAGCACTCAAGATTTTCACACATTATGAGCTGCTGATTTATATGCAATGGGTAAAGTTCTATTTTTCAATGAGAGCAATCATGGAGAAGCTAAACTGATGAGGTCTAAAATTAGACGAGAGATGAAAAATAATTTTAAAGACTTCAGAACTGCAAAATCAAAGGTGATTGATGACTCTTCCAGAATAAATGAAAACACCAAAGCTCCAATGAAAATAAGAGTTTATCAACATCCTAAGTACATAAAGAAAGTTCCAGTTCATGCTCCCGTTCCTCCAAATTCTTTGAAGCAATTTATTTCTTGGGAGTTGTGAAAATGATTCAGGTCAGGTTGTGATCAAATGTGTTGATAGATCAAACAGAATTATTGATCCAACTGACTTAATGAAGTTTGGCAAAGACGACTTGAATAAGTTGCTACATTGCCCTATCTCAGCTGATGAGTCTGTTTACTTTCTATCTTGCCAGTACGTTTGGATGACAGATCGAATCCTGAGGAATAAGTGGTATGCATATTCCGGAACATACAAGAAAGCTAATGTTGAATTTGACTAAGATTGTTTCACCGAGCCTAGGGGGAGATTGTAAAAGACTATATAAGGCTCGGCAACTCAACTAACGCTGAATAAAGATTGTGCTGATCAAGTTGCGAATTGAAGATGTTAAGCAAAACAAGAAGTCACGCGAGTAAGAGAAGTCGCGCGAAAGGATGAACCGCGCGAAATGCGTTGTCACGCGAGAACAGTTGTGTTTAGTATAAATATGTAATTTTCGCTTTTGTAGAGTTCTAGAGTTCTAATTTCACATTGTAATCACTCGGTGCAGTTTGCACTAGATTGTAATCATCAGATTATCAATTGAATCATTTTGATCTTTTGTTATTCTTCTTCCAATCTCAATTACATTCCGTATTCTTGAGATTGAGATCTTGGTTTATTGTTCTTGGGAATTACTGAGTTTTACCAAAGCCTACTTGGGAGGAAGAATCACTTCTGTCCATTAGATCCTAGAAGACTTGGAAGAAATGGATCCAGATGATGTGGAAGAAATGGATCTGCAATGGCAAATGACTATGATAGCAATGAGAGACAAGAAGTTCTTCAGAAAAGGGAGAAAGCTTAGCTTGAATGAAAATACAAAACTTGGATATGACAAATCCAAGGCAAATGCTTCAATTATGGTATGACTGGCCATTTTTCAAGAGAATATAATGCAACTAGAAGAAACAACAATAGCTTTCAAAGGAATTCTCAGGGCCAATCAACCTCACAACCAAACTCAACCTATCAGTTAAACAATCATCAACAGCAGCAGTATCATCACCACAACAACATCAACATCCATACCAGAATCAGCCATAACTGACAAATCAAGCTCATGGAACTAACCAATCTACTTCAAATGTACTTGTTATCAGACAAGATGTAGTATGTGACTGGAGATTATATGCTGAGGAAGTGAAGCCTTAATTTCAAAATCATACTCTCATGGCTCACATCAATTATGGCCCAACTCCAATGCCTTCTGAGGTAAAATCTAATCTGTGTAGTGATAAATGTATTGCTAAACTACAAGGTTACCGTGAGCACAATCATAAATTGGCAGCTAAAATCAAAGAAGAAAAGGTAAAATCTAAGATGTATAAAAGAGAAATCAAATGCTTTGAAATAAAAAACAAATCTCTCATCTCCGATATAGAAAAACTACAGGGAGAAAAGTACACTCTTGCAGCTGAAAATGACAAACTAACTGAAATGCTAGCCCAATCCGAAGCTGAGCAATCAGTTACTGATGTGAAACTTGAAAAGTTTCAACTGTCTTCAGCTAAGCTGCAAGAGATGCTTGATTCACAGAAGGAGCACAATGATATGACTGGGATTTGATACAACTCATGTCCCCCACCATATAATGATAATTATACTGTCATGCTTGAGTCTGTCACTCTGATTGATAAAATTGAACCTAAGACTACTAAACCTAAGTCAATCGTAACTCAAATCACTAATCCTCAAAATAAACCAAGTGTTTACATTGAAACAAACGAGGAGAAAATTAAGTTAGGTCATCCAATCAAAATCAAAGAGTACCCAGACAAGACAGTGAATGTGTAAGGCCCCATTCCCGGGCACCTCATAGTTGGTCATTCATCGCACATAAAACATTTTAAAACGTACATTTACTTTGCAGCAGAATTTAAAACTTTCATTAATAACTAAAAACATGTCATTTCATTACATTACAACATTCGTTTTCATCTCAAAATACAATGACATGTCAAAATATGGATGCCAGCCTCAAAACGCTCCTGGTAGCTTATGCATCCATGCCTGCAACTCCTCAGCATCAACGACTTGCCTGCCAACTATCATGCATGCAAAAGTCAGCGACACTGAGTGAGTTCTAGTTTTTATAATAAAATATTTTACTTTCTTCAAAACCAATCTTTACATTCAACCATGGTCATACATCATACGTACATTCATTCTATATATTCTTTATTCATTTCGTTCTTTTATTTACTTTTGTATTCATATTATCGTTCATACTTCTCACTATCTTTTACTTTCTTTTTCTCTTACTTTCTTTTCGTACTTTACGTTCGTCAGTTGTCATATATCATACATACATACTGATAATAATTATTATTATCTTCATCATCATTCGTTCATTCATTCATTCCTTCGCTCATTACTCATAATTACTCGAATCTTGTCTCATGCAATATCCCCGACTCATGCTCGAAAGCTGATGTTGTGCCGGGGCCTGTACACAAACCCCCGACTCATGTCCGAAGACTGACACAACACCGGGATACGTGACAAAGATCCCATTCGAGTCAATCACATGGATTGAACTCTATCCGAGTCTGTTGCAACACAAAGTCGCTCACCTTATTATCTCGTCTCATGCAATACCCCCGACTCATGTCCGAAGACTGATACTGTGCCGGGGCCTGATAAACAACCCCCCGACTCATGTCCGAAGACTGACACATTACCGGAGTACGCGAAAAAGATCTCATCTCTCTATTTTGTCTCATGCAATACCCCCGACTCATGTCCGAAGACTGATACTGTGCCGGGGCCTGTAATCAAACCCCCGACTCATGTCCGAAGACTGACACAGTATCGGGGTACGTGACACGGATCTCATCATCCGTCACTTCCATACTCACCATTCATTATTTCATGTGTTTGTTCGTTTCGTACTTTATCGTATTCGTTCGTTTATACTTTATCATTATCTTTCACTTCGTTACATAATACTTTACGTTCATTAATTTATTCGTTCATACATCACACCACGTAAGGTCATACATAATGTATTACAAAACATAATACGTACGTTTTGAAAACTCTTTAACGAAGAAAGATAACATATCACTCACACACATACACATCATAGTCTCCATCACATCATCATGCACACATCAAGCATAAGCCATCATAACAGATCCTATCTCAATCACTTTCTTCTCATAAGGCCCCTTAGAAAATCCTAAGTCTTAAACTAGGCATATGGAATACCTTAGGTGCATCAGCAGAAAATTCTAAGTATAAAAGATTCTGGGCTAAAGGGCACTATTTGCGCGTTTCTACCCTGTTTGGGCGCTTCGCCACTATGCAGGCGCATGGCGCCTGTTCAAGCGCATCAACACTTAGCCGTTTTAACACTTGGGCGCCTGGGAACTATTTGGGCGTTTCTGCCCTGTTTGGGTGCTTTGCCACTATTTGGGCGTCTGAGCTTACACTTAAATTGTTAACACTTAGGCGCATGGGGTTCGGGCGGTTGAGCATACTTAGGCAATTGGCCGTTGGGCGCATGGGAACATTTTTTAGGCGCATGGGATCATTTTGAAATATTTTCTATGCTACATACAACACCCGATTATCATTCTAACACTACCCAAACACAGATCTAACATACTAGGGCTCTTAAAACATTCTAACATCAATTTCTCGGCCATAATCAAACTCTAAAACATACATACACATATTATTTTCGAACATACAGCTATAAACCCATGGTTTCTTTTAAAAATGTTTACTTGGTATGCATAATAGCCCCAAACACTTTAAAATCAGTAAAAGAGGGGTTCTAGAAACTCACCTGAAACAATCTTTCAGTTGCTCACTTCAAATCCGAGACTCACCTTTAAATTCAGCTCCTAAGTCCCGAGAACAGACACAAATCACCAAGAACTTCGGTTTATAACTCGAAACCCAGCTGAAACCAAACTCATATAAATGAAAACTCACCTTTGCAGCTGCTTCATCCTCTTTCTCTCTCTAGAACCAAGAGCTTTCTCTCTCTTCTTTCTTCCTTTCAGCCGAATGAAGATGGTGAAGAAGGGATGGGCGGCCATGCCCCTTTAAACCTTAAAATAATAAGGTTTTGTACCTTGTACACTTTATCCCCCTCCACTTGTGCCCATTATCTATTCTTTCTATTTACTTTTCTTTTCCTTTCGTTTAAATAAAAATTCAGGGTTTTACAGAATGTCATTAAACCAAGAAGTCCTGTCAAATCCATAGTGCCTTTTGTGAAATTTGTTCCTGCAATTTCCAAAGAAAAGAAGATAACTGATGATTCAGTGACACCATCTGCTGAAAGCGGATCTGATTGTGAGATCAAATCTCAAAAGAATTCAATCAAATCAGATAACATTTACCAAAAATTAAAAGTAAAATCTCACTGGTTTCAAAATCATAGATCAGATCAGATCCTTAATCATCAAAACCAAAGCAAGGAGTTGGTTTTGATATTTTTAATAAAGATCAAGTAAATCAACAAGAAAAAGAGGATAGGAAAAGTTTAAGAAAGCATAATCAGTCAAAGAAATCAAGACTAGTAGGGTTATGAAACAAACTACTAAAAGGGCTGATCATGATTCATCACCAAAATCAAAGATTGAGGCTCAGTCCAAAATTGGTAAAGTCATTGAGGCATCAACACCAGGATCAGTGTCTAGAAACAAACACATGTATTGTGACATGTGTTAAATGTCAAATCATAGAACAGATAAGTGCTTTTTCAATCAATATTGCTCAATTTGTGACATGAACAATCATTCCACCAAAATTATTATTTTAACAAATATTGTTCTGTCTGTGATATGACCAACCACAACACATCTGATTGTTTCTTCAAACAAAAGGGACTGAGAATTCTTCAAAACAAGCCCATTTAACCAATCATATATACAAAACCCAAAATCAACAGTCATTTTCATAATAAACTATTCAAGACTTCCAGGTCTGATGATGATTTGAGTAATCTGAAAGAGTTAAAGAGAGTTCAAAGAACTATAAAACATAACTTCAGACAAACTCATTATTTTCATAATTCAAAAACAAAGTTTGATAATCAAAAACTGGTTCAGTTGTTGAAGAGAAGTAGGGATCAAAGGTTTGAATACTCTTCTGACTCTTCAGTTGATATAGATGTGATAAAACAATCAAGGTATAAACGGAAATTAACCACATCCCCCCAAGTCACAGTTTAAAGGAAAGTACCAAAAAGTTACTATCATGGATAGGAATGAGAAACCCAAGACCATCATGGCTTGGGTTCCACACTCTAACTAGTTCTTTTTGTGCTTGCAGGATCACTCATACAGGTCCAATAGTTTATGGTATGTGGACAGTGGGTGCTCCCAACACATGATTGGAGATCGTTCCCTCCTTCATGACTTCAAGCATATTCAAGGAACAACTGTGACATTTGGTGGAGATTCACAAGGTGGCAGAATTACTGGTGAAGGATATGTGACAAATGGGATGTTGAGCTTTGATAGAGTGAATTACTATGAACAACTAAATTTCAATATGCTCAGCGTGTCTTAGATCTATGACAAGAAATATTCCACTCACTTTACTAACACTCATTACTACATTCTGAAACAAAAATTTCAAATTCCTGAAGAAATGGTTGTCTTGAAGACCCTGAGAAAGAATAACACCTATGTCTTAAACCTCAATTCTGCTTTACTAAAAGAAGAAACATGTCTACTGTCAAAAGCATCTTTGATGAGTTACAGCTTTGGCACAGACGTTTGGGACACACAAATTTTAAAAACATGAACAAATTGGTCAAGGGAAATCATGTCATTGGTTTGCCCTAGAAAGAATTTCACTTTATTGACCACTGTTCAGCATGTCTAAAAGGAAAACAACATAAATCTTCCCACAAGCCTAAGCTAGTGAACTCAAATGATTCTCCATTGAAGTTACTTCATATGGATCTTTTCGGACCCACTCGTGTTATGAGTATTGGAAAGAAACAGTATTGTTTGGTGATCATAGATGGCTTTTCCAGATTTACATGGGTCTTCTTCCTACTTCATAAAAACAAAGCGTCCCAACTAATAAAAGAATTTATCACAAAAATTGAAAACCAACTTGATCATAAAGTTAAAACAATTAGAAGTGATAATGGGATAGAATTTAAGAATGAAGACATGAGTTCATTTTGTAAAACCAAAGGCATCGCTCATCAATTTAGTGCAGCTAGAACTCCTCAACAAAATAGGGTAGCTGAAAGGTGAAATAGAACACTAGTTGAAGCAGCAAGAACCATGCTAGCCGATGCTAAGCTACTAAATACCTTTTGGGCAGAAGCAGTTAACACATCATGCTTTGTACAAAATAGAACTTTGATTGTCAACGAAAGCAACAAGACTCCTTATGAACTTATCTTTCAAAGAAAACCATTTATTGGATATTTGAAGTCATTTGGTTGTCCTGTCTTAATATTAAACACCCAAGACCATTTGGGAAAGTTTTTATCCATGTCTGATGAAGGATTCTTTGAAGGTTATTCTTCTGTCTCAAAGGCTTATAGAGTGTTTAATCCTAGATTAACATAATTGATGAATCAACAAATGTTCAATTTAAGGAACATTCTTTTCCCAAATCTACAAATGGTCCTGACTGGTTGTTTGATATTGATTCCTTTACAAAATCTTTTGATCAATTTCACTTGTCTGATGCAGGAAACCTACAATCAGCTGAATCTTCATCATTAGTAGAAAGAAGGAATGACTTTCCAATGATTCCTCCAACTTCTACTGAGCAACTTAATGAAGATGTCCCACTGCAAGCTGGTCCTGTCAGACAATCAGTTCAAAATCAAAGTGTTGCAACTGAGGATGGTCCAAGCATGCAACCATCTCCTTCAGAAGAACCATCCACCATAGTTAGAACTCAAGATCATGTTACACCACCGGTTGAAACAGAAAGGACTTCAAACGATGGAAGTAATCAAAGTGCTGTTGAGGCTGAAGCAAGAACTGAAATAGTCTTTGATTATTTTCACAACTCCCCTACAGTACAAGATAAAGTTGCCTCGCACCAAGATGATTTGAATGTCTCCAATCTTGATGTAACTATTGCTGGTGACTCAATTCGTCAAACAGTACCCAAAAATATCAAAGAGGCTCTTAAGACAATAGTTGGATTGAGGCAATGTAGGAAGAGTTGCTGCAATTCAAGAAACAGGAAGTATGGCAACTGGTAGATCTTCCCAAAGGACAATACCCTATCAGTACCAAGTGGCTATACAGGAATAAAACTGATGACAGGGGAATTGTCATTAGAAATAAAGCAAGACTAGTGGCTCAGGGGTATACGTAAGAAGAAGGAATCGATTATGATGAAGTGTTTGCTCCTGTAGCCAGACTAGAAGCAATAAGACTCTTTCTAGCATATTCAGCATTCACGAAATTCACTGTTTATCAAATGGATGTGAAATGTGCTTTTCTATATGGAAAGATTGCTAAAGAAGTCTATGTGAGTCAACCTCCTGGATTTGAAGACCCAGATTTTCCACACAGGG
Organism: Flaveria linearis; assembly: GCA_024085815.1. Lineage (NCBI taxonomy): Eukaryota > Viridiplantae > Streptophyta > Magnoliopsida > Asterales > Asteraceae > Flaveria > Flaveria linearis. The sequence goes on from CM044015.1 coordinate 41,456,729, forward strand.
TATACAAGCTTGACAAAGCCTTGTATGTCTTCATCAAGCTCCAAGGAAATGGTATAAGACTCTATCATCCTTTCTTCTTAAAAATGGGTATGAAAGAGGGAAGATTGATCAGACTCTCTTCAGAAAAAGAAAAGGAAAAGACATGTTGCTAGTCTAGATATAGGTGGATGATATCATCTTTGGCTCAACAAACAAGTTACTCTGTAAAGACTTTGAAGACCTCATGCATTCAAAATTTCAAATGAGTGCTATGGAGAACTCACATTCTTTTTAGGAGTGCAAGTCCAACAAACAGCAGATGGAATCTTCATTAATTAATCAAAATACGTGGAAAAAATGTTGAAGAAGTTTAAGTTTACTGATTGTCAGTCCATCAAAAATCCTATTGACACTAAAGTGAAGATTGGTCCAGATCCTAAAGGCAAACTAGTGGATCAGACTCACTATCGTTCTATGATAAGCTCACTTATGTATCTAACAGCCAGTAGGTCTGACATTATGTTTGGTGTTTGTGTGTGTGCCAGATATCAAGCAGATCCCAAGGAATCCCATGTGAATGCAGTCAAGAGGATATTTAGATATCTTAAGGGCAAGCATGCTCTTGGATTATGGTATCCAAAGGAAGGAGACTTCAATCTCTATGCATACACTGATAGTGATTACAGGGAATGCAATTTCAACATAAAGTCCACTTCTGGCGGTTGTCAATTTCTTGGTCCCAGACTGGTCTCCTGGCAGTGCAAGAAGCAGATAAATGTATCTGTTTCAACAGTAGAAGCTGAGTATATAGCAGCATCAACATGTTGTTCTCAAGTTCTCTGTATTCAAAACCAGATGCTTGATTATGGTTTTAACTTTTTGCACACTCCAATTCACATTGACAACACAGCAGCTATGTTCATAACAAATAATCCAGTTCAACACTTAAAAACTAAACACATTGAAATTAGATATCACTTTTTGATAGATTGTGCTGAAAAGGGATTAATCAAATTAATACAGGTTCATACTCATAATCAATTAGCTGATTTTTCACTAAGGCATTTGATCTAACCAGATTTGAATTCCTAGTTCAATCAATTGGCATGATTAACCTTGATTAAAATTAAAAATCAACAAAACATTCAAATATTTCAAAAATACAAAAAGAAATTAAAAAGAAGAAGTATATGGATTACACAAGTGGGAAATGATATAATTACAGTCGTGATATCATTCACTGTGCTTACTTATAAATCTTAAATGACTGACATGACTTATCTGATATGCGGGTAGGCTTAACTTGGAAAAGAAGACACATGCAATGATGAACTAAAGCTTATATTCAACTATGAAGTTCTCATCTCATAGTGTGTGTAAGTATTGGCTTATCCAAATGTGTGTGTAGCAGCCTAAACACACCAGGTAATGATATAATATGTATATCTTTTACTAACATCCGTTTCTCTTCTGTTTTACTGAACAAAGACCTAGAGAAACAAGCACATAGTGCTAATGTTATGATCCATCAAGATTTCCAATGAGGAACACATCCAACTTGGATGAAACAAAAGAATAAAATTCATTCTAAATGAATGAAACAAAAGAATCCTAAGAGATCACCTTCCAAAGTGAAGTGAAAAGAATCTCAATATGGATCAATCTGATAAAAGGATCAAAAATAAAAGAATCCCAATGAGGATAAAAAAAATGAGATTTCACATTTTAAGTAACCTGGTCAAGTAAGATGTTAAAAGTTCTACAATACATTGCATGCAGATGGTTAACCTTGCCATGCTTTTGAGTGTGAGGTACATGTTGAATATCCAATCAACTCAAAACATGATAAGATCATTTGCATCAAAATATTAACCAAGTATGAGTTTAAGAGGATAAACATACCTTCAATCAATATCTTCATGAACATGTCTGTTTTACTAACAATTGCTTGCACTTGTGAAAGGTAAGATTGATTGATCCCAAAGAAAAGTATATCTCAACTTCTTATCCAGATAAGAAAACAAAAATCACAAAAAGATTTTCTCTTCAAAACTTTCAGCTCTTTAAAGTTTCTATCTCATATAGATATAAACTTTATGGGGAGTAATTAAAATTTTGATCATCAATGTACAGATGTTTCCTTTCTTAAAATACAAAAATCAAAAACAGTTTCAAAAATCAGAAAATCTAACTGGGTTGGTGTAGAAATTACATCATATTATCTCAGTTTCTTGTAAACATCTTGAAGCACAAAAGTCCAACATCAGTCAACACTAGAAAACTTGTATCACCTCTGATATACAAGTCAATCCAAGCAAGAATCAACAACTCAAGAAGCAGACAAAATTTCATAAGAAACAAGCAAAAGACTCAGCTTCATAAAATTCAAGTATCAAAGCAAAATCAACCAAAACTATCCACAGCAAAAACATTAAGTGTCGACAAGTTCAAAACTTAATGCAGGTAAGAGCATTGGTTAATGCGGGTGAAGGTAACCCAAGCAAATAACCAATGCGGGTAATAGTTTTGAGTCATGAAAAACAAAGGGAAAGTAATGCGGATAAGTTAACTCTACCGCATTAGTCTCACCACAAATATTAACAAAGTTTTCAAGTATGTAAACCAATGCGGACAGAAATTTGTTCATCCACATTTGTTTTTCTCAGCCGTATTTCTCAAATATGGCTAAAATTCAATACTTAAACTTGGTTGTATATTTGTATCATCATAAATTAGAAGTTTGCTCATACTCTTCTGTCATTATGTATGAAGTACAAGAAATGCGGACAACACAGTTGTTCATCCGCATTTGTTGAAGTAAATACAGGAAGACAAATTTTCTTCAGCATTAACTACAGTGTACAAATGCTGACAAAGTTAAAACATCCGCATTTGCTACAGTGCAAAAACGTATGCTAACTTAAAACATCCGCATTTGCTACAGTGTTAAAAAGTCTGAACTTAAACCCTCCGCATTTGCTACAGTAAACAAATGCTGACAGAATTTATTCTTCCGCATTTGCTACAGTAACAAATGCTGATTGTTTTAATCTTCCGCATTTACTACAGTAGTAAACCTCATTGGTTTTTAACACTCACATGTACTATAGTAGTCAACTGCATTTGTTTTTAACGCTTGTAAAATTTAAAAAGGACATTAGAAGGACTATATAAACATATCGTTATAGTTCATTTAATACTTTTCAAATTTGAGACTCTATAGTACGACGAGCGAAAACACCATTCCTATTTTTCTTCATCCATCATCAGATTCATCACCATCATTCAAATTCAGTCTTCATCAAATCTCATAGTGCCTACATTTCGATTCTATACCATCGTAGTATCGAAAACAAGGTGATTCTCAGATGCAGCCGATGAACACATTTCAAAATTCAGAACCCTAGAACTAAATAATCTCAGAACAACCACAAACTAAGGATTGATAGACATTTTAATGTTAAATGACATAAATGATCTTGAAAATCAACACAAACAAGTAATTTTCAAAACCCTAATTAACCTTCGGATGAACAGGGGATCTTCGAAACTGAAAATGTTGACCTTAAAACTTATGTTTGAAAAGAAAAATGGAGTTGAATCAGAAAACAAACATCAAAATAATATATAAAGCATAATAAAATGATCATACATTGCAAAATCAAGATTAGGTCAAATTTATATGAAACACTACCTTTGATTGCTTAATTTTGACCATTAAAAAGTCAAAATGAAATAATCAACTTGATTTCACAAATGTAATTGATAAGTTATAACTCACATCTAACAAATATGCATCTTGTGCAGATTCTGATGGCTAACCTTACATGGAGCAAGCTCCATAATGTCAGTGGTTTTCTTGACCCTGATGCTCCTAAGGCAGAATGTTTAAGTGACATGATCAGATTCATCTTGACTACTAGAATGGCACATGCTATTACTGTCAGACCAATTATCTATGAGAACTTCATCAGATCTTTCTGGGGAACTGCTGAAGTAACAGACATAGATGGTGTAAAGACTCTGACAGGAAGAATCACTGAAGATCATACTCTAGTTATCACTGAGCAAACTGTGAGACAGTGTCTACAGTTTGGTGATGATGCTGACACTCCATTAGAGTTGGATGATGAAGAGATTATGACCTTTGCCAACATTGGATATGAAGGAGGATATGAGGGGAAGCAAATTGTTAAAGGGCTGGTGGATCTACAATGGAGGTTCTTGATTCACATCTTTCAACACTGCTTGTCCAAAAGGAAGACTGGTTGGAATGATACCCTATCTCCACATCATCAGCCATATGTGCTTTGTGCACAAACCAACCATTTAACATGTTAGCCTATGTTTTCAATGGTTTGGTATCCAACATCCAAGAGGGTAGAAGACACATGTTCCTGATGCATCCCAGATTTCTTCAATGCTTTATCAATGATGCATTTCTAGACATAGTGCCTGTAGGACCAGTGATGGATATTATTCACCACAATGCTAAGTCCTACAAGTACTTGAAGAAGAAAGATCCAAGAATTTTTACAGTGGAACTTTCTTTCCTCTACTACCATGGATGCTTCAACAAATCAACCCAAATAAGAATATAGAGGAACAAGGACATGAGGCTGCTGTGAATGAGCCTGTTCTAGAGGAAGAGCAAGCTGCTCCAAGTCAACACAAGTTGAGGAGCAAGCTAGCATGTCTGAAGAAGGACAAAGGCTAGTGTCACCATAAGTTGATGTAGGTGGTGATCTTCACACTGGACCTTCTGTTCAGGCGGCAGATATCACCTCACCTTTTGTACCTACACCAACCGCATCTCCTCAAAGATCACCAATCCCATTTCCACAATCACAACCAATCATCTCTCCACATATTTCACCCATTCACTCACCCCATGTTTCACCCATTCACTCACCCCATATTTCAACAACTCATCACTCACCTATATCTCCCATTCCATCTGTTAGGACGTAGTATTGAACAAAATACTAACTGATAAACATGTATACCTAATCAAATAGTGCAGAATCCTATTTTATTGGTGATCCAATCAGTGAGAACGCACTTAGAATCAATTGTAAATTGAATCTAAACGTTAAGAACGATTGATAATCGATCTAGTACGATCTATGAACTTGGAACAGGTTCTTAGAGGTCTTTGGATGGCTAGGGTACGTAGGGATTCGAAGTGCTCTATTTTTTCATGATTTAAGTGGTATTTATAGGTTAGTGTTCCTCACTCGGGTGACTGAACCATGAGTATGGTTCAGTCGTGCGATTGAGCCATCGTTAATCCATTCGCACGACTGAGCGTTCAGTCGTGCGACTGAGCCAATCTTATGTTCCAATCATGCGACTGATCCAGTCTCCTGGTTCAGTCGTGCGACTGAGTCATTCGCATGAATTTGTTCATGCGTATGGTCCACTAGCATGGGCCATTCGCATGAGAACTTCACATTACTAAGTTTGAATATATTTCTTAACCATTTACATTACCAAGATTAATTCACATAACCACAAACCTATATAAGCAACTTAATACATGTTAAACAACTCATTAATGAAATATTAAACATTATAACCACAACCAAACATTTGTATTTCATTAAGTACCCAACTATTACATATGTGTAAAACAATAAAGACATATCACATTAAGCTCAGAAACTAGGTACACATGTGTCTACAAACTCCCCTTGGACCTAGATTCATCTATTGTCTTACATTTTTCACAACCTCTTCATATTTCTTGTACTTCTCCTCTCTTGTAACTCCTGCATGTATTTCAAATGCAAAGCAGAGTCTAATCACGTTTTGGAATTAGAGGGCTTGTACAATATCTTGTGCGTCATAGAACAGTGGCCACTGGTATAAGGTGTAAACATCTTAAGCTGATAAGTTGGTAAGCCACATTGGGACAAATACCCTGATCGTGTCCATTTTCCCCTCTTTGTTTAGAACTATGACAGCCTCCCCTGTTCTCCAATCATAGTACCACCACTTAAAGTGTGGAGTGAAGTCCTGTGGTATTTCCCTTAGAGGGATTCTCGACATCGTGCGCGGAGGACTCCACTTCAGCACTATCTTTGGCTTTCCGGTTATGGGATCAACTTCAGACCGTCTGATATACCTCGTAGGTTGTTAAGGTTTGAGACCCACCTGGTGTGGTACTCTCTCTTCAGTGCAGCCTCAAACCAGCCTGACATCTTTCTCGGATCAGCATATTGCAGCTTCAGTTTAGCCAGCTGGTTGAGCTCAAAACCAGGTAGAGACTTTAGATCATGTAGGAATCTAAAGTACTCAATACCCTTCTCTCTCTTTACCGCGTACACATTGAGATCATCAAAATGAGCCCACGTGATAATCTTGCCTGACACCTTATGATGTTTCTTCACTTTGGAAAGCTTGGTGTAGACATTCGGTTTAGGAGCAGTGCGTTGGGCTCTGATCTCCTCAAAACATGCAGCTCACTCTGCCTTTCTGATATCAACATCTATGTCTGAGACTTGGGCTTTTTCTTTAACCTTCTCGGACTCTTGCTCCATCTTATCTAAAATCTTAAATGTATCACTGACCAGGGAATCACCCAGATTGGGGACCACATTTCCCTCTGTGTCAGCATATTCTGGATAGTGCGCTGTAGTGACATCTTCTATCCCTACCTCATCAATGTCGTTTAGCTCATCATCACTGTTTACTTCAAAAGTTGGAGCGTCTTTAACAATCTCATCGGGATTGAGCTTGAACATTTCTGCAAGCTGCTTGTCAGTAAGATCATGAATCATTTCCCCTTCTTCAGGGGTATAACTCACTGATCTCCTGACAGTCCCTTGCAGATCAAGAATCATGGTTAATTGAGTCTTGACCTGCTGAAGGGGAACAACATCATATTCATCCCTATGATAATCTGGATCTGCTTGAATTAGACATGTAACACATCGATCATTAGTTAATAATCAAAAGAGAAACACATTCACCAATATATAAACATTATATACATTAATTTGATACAAAATTCAGTTACACATGATTTTAAATAACATAAACTACTAGACATTACTCTTGTTTTGTATCATGGGCTCTTCTGCTGACGGGGCGGATGTAGAGACGCCTTGATCTTGAGCTTTCTTTGTCCTCCTTTCACTTGTAGATGTGGCACCCGTAGCAGATGTATCATCATCATCATCATCAACATCATCATCAGCATCATCACCAGCATCAGTATCATCGCCTTGATCATCACCATCATCATCATCATCACTGTCATCATAATCACCATTATCTCCATCTCCCTCTCTGATCTTTAGGGTCTCCTCCTTTGACCCTTTCAGTCTCAGCATTATGGTCTTGTTAGCAGTCTCCAACTCCGCTATCCTTTTTGCTGACTGGACATGTTTCTCCTGGATTTGGGACATCTCTGAGCTCTGTGCAGCAATCTGCAGTGCCTGCTACTCAATCAGCTGAGCCTGTTGAGATATCTGTTGAGATTGTGCAGCAGTAAGCTCTACTAGCTGACGAATCTAGGCAGTCTTCTTATCATCAGCTGCTAACAGGCTCAGCACCATACGGTTCAGTGCTGAGAGTTGTTCCTCTACCCCACTATGAGGTATAGAAGATCCAGATGTAAAGGAGGGAAAAGATGACGGTCCTCCTGGGTGACTAGTGGTGGTGGTGGTGGTAGTAAAGATTTGGGGGGTATAGATGAAGGTGGTGGCAGATGAGTGAAGATTGGGGGTGGTATAGATGAAGTTAGTGGTGGTGGAGTGGGTGTGGTAGTGGTGTGTGAGGTGGTATAGGTGGTGGCTGGTGGTGTAGTAGCAGTGGTGGTGGTAGTGGTAGATGGTGTGGCTGAGGTAGTGGTTGTGCTAGTGGAAGATGTCAGAGTGAACCTTAACCTCTTCCCCTTCTTTCCGTAGGGGTGTGCCATCGTCTTCCTCCTTGTTCCTCGAGATACTGAGGCTCCCCCTTGGCTACTGAGCGAGTCCGGGGCATAAGAGGGATCTGAATCAGCTGCAGCATCCCCGGACTCCCCTGGGCGTCCACCGACCGCCCTCAAGCCTGTCTCTGTGGAAACCACCCGGCTGCCCACCGTCCTCGTGAGAGGATCCTCATCACTCTCTTCTTCCTCATCGGGTGGACAGAAGTCTTGGTGAAAGCTCGCTGTAGTGGAATCTGGGTGTGTAGTGGGGGCCCTCGAAGTAGCAGGCCCGGAGTTGGGACATCTCTGAGCTCTGTTGGCAGCATTATGGTCCTGTTCGCAGTCTCTAACTCCGCTATCCTTTTTGCTGACTGGACATGTTTCTCCTGGAGTTGGGACATCTCTGAGCTCTGTGCAGCAATCTGCAGTGCCTGCTACTCAATCAGCTGAGCCTGTTGAGATATATGTTGAGATTGTGCAGCAGTAAGCTCTACTAGCTGACGAATCTGGGCAGTCTTCTCATCATCAGCTGCTAACAGCCTCAGCACCATACGGTTCAGTGCTGAGAGTTGTTCCTCTACCCCACTATGAGGTATAGAAGATCCAGATGTAAAGGAGGGAAAAGATGACGGTCCTCCTGGGTGACTAGTGGTGGTGGTGGTGGTAGTAAAGATTTGGGGGGTATAGATGAAGGTGGTGGCAGATGAGTGAAGATTGGGGGTGGTATAGATGATGTTAGTGGTGGTGGAGTGGGTGTGGTAGTGGTGTGTGAGGTGGTATAGGTGGTGGCTGGTGGTGTAGTAGCAGTGGTGGTGGTAGTGGTAGATGGTCTGGCTGAGGTAGTGGTTGTGCTAGTGGAAGATGTCAGAGTGAACCTTAACCTCTTCCCCTTCTTTCCGTAGGGGTGTGCCATCGTCTTCCTCCTTGTTCCTCGAGATACTGAGGCTCCCCCTTGGCTACTGAGCGAGTCCGGGGCATAAGAGGGATCTGAATCAGCTGCAGCATCCCCGGACTCCCCTAGACATCCACCGACCGCCCTCAAGCCTGTCTCTGTGGAAACCACCCGGCTGCCCACCGTCCTCGTGAGAGGATCCTCATCACTCTCTTCTTCCTCATCGGGTGGACAGAAGTCTTGGTGAAAGCTGGCTGTAGTGGAATCTGGGTGTGTACTGGGGCCCCTCAAAGTAGCAGGCCTGGAGTCTCCTCCCGTATCACCACCATCATCGGAGTCGTGAGATCGTAGAGCAATTTGCTCAACATCTGAGTCACTCTCCTCGTGTCGCCACTTTCGCCTCCCAGGCACCACATACTCAGCATGGGCCAAATGCCTAAAGAGTCTCTTCACTGGGGGTTTGACCTGCTTTCCCTGATATACTCTCATACGACCCAATGTCGTATCATCCATGATCTCCAAGGACACAGCGTCGTGGCTCTCCTTGGGCAGTGTTGGCAGCTTCTCATCAAGGATCATCTGGAGAAATCTAGGGTACATGCAGAACCCTTCTTTGCCCTTAGCCTCCAGATTCTCTATAAGGTATGAGAATATCATGCTCGAGAAGCTAAAGGGTGGTTCAGCACCAGTGCCACATAGGCATTTTGAATCTTGTCTGATAGGTCATCAAACCCACCCCTCCTCGAAGCCATGCACTTAAGGATGACATGTGCTAAGTACTTGTACTGGGGACACAGGTTTCTCTTATTGAGCACACCTACGTTGATATCCCCAACGTACTTCATCCTTAAGAAGCACCCTCTAACCGTCAGTGGTGAAGTCTGGTAGGGTGGTCTGCATCATCACCCAAACCAAGTACCCGCCGGATATCTTCAGCGGTAATCTCTATGTCTATACCAAAAATGGAACTCCTGATGCTGTAAGGCTCGCGTGAGCGGTCAACCGATGCTCCTTCCCAGAGGGCCTGCTGAATAGACCTATAGGGAGTGCATGGTGTGGAAATAGCCTGTAGATTCTGGATCGCTTGAGAAAAGCGATGATCCCCGCAAACTCGGCACCATTCTGAGTTGTAGCATCTAAATGAGCACATATGTTATGCTTAGGATTGATGGCCTGCCTATCAGCCATCAATCTGTAACACAATATAGATAGGCATTAGATCCCACACAACACAAATCATTTCTAATTAACCTGGTACAACTCAGTCTGGTTCAATCATGCGATTGAACCATGCGACTGAGTTCAGTCGGTTGACCTATCATGCGATGGAATACATTCGGGTGATTAAATCATGCGACTGAGTTCAATTTGATGACTGAGCATGCGATTGGTTCAGTCGGCCGACTGATCTCATTCGTATCGGTCATTCGGCCGATTGGCTCAATCGTTCACTCAGTCGTGCGATTTTAGTTCATCCTGGTGTCCAGTTGCATGACCCACTGTTCGGTCAACTCCAGTTCAGATTTGGACCAAAACTTAGAATTAGACGTCGTGTTTTGGTTCATTAGACTCGCAATCACTTTACTAATAGCCTAATAACTTTTATTTCCACATTTTACTCAGTTTGGTTAGGTTATTAGTCCATTTCAATGTTCGGTTCTTGTGTGGGTCGAATTTCATGATTTTGATGTCAAATCGGTGGAATTTTGGATAGGTTGCACTGCATTGTACCTGTGTAAACAACCGAGATCGTCAGAATATCGAAATAAGGTGTCAGGTTTGGTCAGATGAAATTTTCGTAGAGTAACGGTAAGATGTGCGATATGGGGGCGATTTAGGATGATGGGTTGAATGTGATCGACTAGAGCTCAATTTATACTGAATCTGATTTCAATCGGGCGACTGGACCCATTCGCTCTGTTCATTCGGGCGATTGGACCTCAGTCATACGATTGGTTCAGTCGATCACATACACTCGGCCGACTGGGTCTCAGTCGGGCGACTGACTCATCCGCACAGATCCATTCGGGCGATTGCCTCAATCTTGTAAGCCATTCGTGTGAATGGTTCATACTCATGCTCCATTCGGTTGTCTAGGGCATGAGTATGGTCCATTCGCACGGTTGGTCCATACTTATGGTCCAATCGTGCGTATGGGTCATACTCATGATTTTGAATTTGTGGCCAATTTGCATTTTACACCCTTTGATTATAGATTAGACATTTGGAGCAATCGATCATCTCAGACATGATCATATTAACTTTGAAAACTTATGATCATCTCAGACATGATCCATTTATTCACCCGATCACCTCAGACGTGATCTATTTATCCACCAGATCACCTCAGACGTGATCCACTTATCTTTTTAAAAATACTTAAGTTAAGATTAACGTTAAGTTCATCTTGTGACATTCACAGCACTGAATAACATAGCAAAGTCTGACACAGACACACTTTACAAAGAACTTGAAAGACTAACCTAAGAAGCCAAATAAACATGTTTTTGTGATTTTGTTAGAGCAGGATAGAGTAGCCTATTAGCATTAACATCATTTCAATAACAGATTCATATGAAATCAGATAGGCATAGACTAAATTACTTTGAACTTTTATATATGTATTGAAAATGAAACTAACATATTTACATATCACAGTTTCTCGTTCATCTGAGACTTCTCCGTTCTAACTGGGAATCATGCTTGATCTGATATGTAACACACATTGATTTTGAACATCAGGCGGTGTAGCCACGACGATTGTCGGTATACTTGTCCACTTAAATCCATACACAGACTTTTGACACATATTGGTGATGTCTTAGGTTATATTATTTCAGCCAACTTTTGTGGATCCCAAGCTTATATGGTAATCAACATTCCTTATGAGAATTTTGAGCGGTCTATGGGTATTTTGACAAGAAGAGACTATGCATAGAGCTTTCAAAGAGAAACCAAGCCTCAGGTCAGTGCCATCGCACAGCAGAGAGGCGGCAAATAGCAATGAATTCTAGAATATCTAGGTTATGCTTATCCTCAGGTCAGTACCATCGCACAGTAGAGAGGCACACAACCTATCTTCTTGTTAGAGCAACTCTAAATATTTTTCTTGCACATAACACACCAACAACATAGGTTATCAGCTTGATTGCATTTTTTTTCATTTTTCGTGCTTTGCTCTTTTTGTGGTCATCCGCACACTTTTAGTGGCGTTTATTTGCTCGTCATCCCTTATTGGAAATAATTGATTGTGTTAACCAGTGATAAGATGGGAACCCACAGTCAGTTGAACAGATTAATTTAAATTGAGTTCACCAATGATGTCTACTAGTCTATCGTGTTGAATCTACCGACACATAGTATTATGAACTAACACCTCCCTAGATCGACTTTCTCCGTATAATTACAGTTACAAACAAGCGTACTATCATTTTCCCAATTTGTTAGACTTAGAATTCTCTGACTAACAATTTTCAGTGATTTAAAAACCTAAATTGCAAAAATTGAAAATCTTTTTGGTGTTCCAAGTAACTTGACGCCAGTGTACTATCACTTTCCATAGTGTTGAATCACATTCTTATCTTTGTTGTTTTAGCCTTTTAGCTTATCTGCCCTCCCCCCACTTTTTTTATTAAGTAAATAAATACTGAAAGTAAACTAATCTCCCCCTAAAATTCTAAAACAAAAAAATCTTTTTGTTTTTGGATTTTTATAAGACACAGAAATTAAAACAAATAAAAATAAAAATAAAAGAAAATAAAATAAAATAAAACTAAACGGGTGTCGGACTAAGCAGTATCATCTTCTGGAATTACGTCACTTTTCTTTTTGACACCGTTGACCTCTAACAGATATAGAAAACGTGGTTTATCAAAGGCTTTAGTATAGAGGTCAGCGCGTTGAAAATCCGTATTTATTTTGACCACATCGATTAGGTTCTTTTCAAAACAGTTACGTATAAAGTGATATTTTATACTGACGTGTTTGGTCTTAGGATGTTGGACTGGATTTTTTGTCACTACAATTGCAGCAGAGTTATCAACAAAAATAGGAGTAGAAGAGAAATGCAAACCATAGTCCCGCATTTGCTGTTGTATCCATATGATTTGTGAGCAGTAGCTGGCGGTAGCAATGTATTCGGCTTCAGAGGTTGATAAAGCAACGGAGGTCTGCTTCTTACACTGCCAGGTCACTAATCTCCTCCCAAAGAATTAACATCCTGCTGATGTAGACTTGTAGTTCATCTTGCAGCCACCGTAATCCAAGTCACTATACGCTGTAAGCTTAAAGTCATCGTCATGAGGATACCACAACCTAAGTGTTGGTGTACCCTTCAGATAACGGAATTTCCTTTTGACTCCTATCAGATGGTTGACCTTTGGTTTCGCCTGATATCTTGAACATAGACATGTTGCATACATGATATCAGGTCGTGATGCAGTGAGGTACATGAGAGATCCAATCATTCCTCGGTACATGGTGGCATCGACTAGATCACCATTCTCGTCGGGTGCAACCTCATGGTTTGTAGCAAGTGGAGTCCCAGCTGCAGAAGCATTCTCCATGTCAAACCGACTGAGAATATCTCCTACATACTTAGTCTGATGTAGAAATATTCCTTTTGATGTCTGATCCACCTGTAAACCGAGAAAGAAATTCATCTCTCCCATTGCACTCATTTCAAATTCAGCTTTCATGATGTAACACCCGGAAAATTTATTAAGCAAGTCAAGTAATAAGAATGGGCTCGGACGAAAACCATTTAATGAATATAAAATGGTTGTGGGTGTTAGACCGAGTTAACCCTTCAGGTCACGAGTTTAACAAGTTTGGGGTCGTGGGAACGCCTGGCATATATATAGATGGATCATCTAAACAACTCTCATTTGCACTCAAACACCCAGTTCTAGAGAGAGAAAGTGTAGAGAGAGAAAGTGTCGGATCGAGGCTCGGTTGGTCAAGGATCGAAGACTGGCGTTTGTGGACTCCTAAACAACAAGAATCAAGGTAAGAAACGTAGTTTAATTGCTTCATTTGGTGAAAAACCCGGGTTTGGGTTTTGTGGTTTTAAAAGTGGCAAGAATCGCCCAAAAACGCACGTTTTAGGGTAATAAAACATGTAAGAAGCTTAGATTTAGGTTCCTGGATGATAACCCAAGGGTTTGGGTGGAAAAGATTGGATTTTTGGGTTAAAATGAGCTGATTCGTAAATTTCAGCTCGTTCTGCGAATTTAAGCACTCGTCCAGCGAAACTGTAAGTTCGTCCAACGAAACTATGAGGATTTTCAGCGAGATTACGGTTTCGCTGTAGCGAAACTACATTTTCACTGAAGCGAAACTATAGTTTCTATGATAACTTCGCTGATGCCCAGGTTGACCCTTAGACATTGCGAAACTAGGGAATTCCAACGAAAGTTGGGCGCTCAAGGTGGCGAATCTGTCCAGCGAAACTGGCAGAATGCTACCCAGCGAAACTAGCAGCGAAACTGCTGATTCACCTGGCGAAATTATGGGCGAAATTACGGGCGAAATTATGGGCGAAACTAGTAGCGAATTTAGGCAGAAATTAACTCTTTTGAGTGTTAACGTATCTGAAGGTGGTGTAGTGTGACCTTCTCTATTAAGGCTTGATTGAGAAGCTACTTGTCGAGCACAGGTGAGTTCTAGGACCCCTCTTTTACATGTTCTAAACGAATTTGGGGCTGGAACACATACAAACCTGTTTATTGAAATATGTATGTATGATGCCGTGTATAATGATATATGATTGGTATATGTGTGTTCCTTATGATGACATATATATGTATCTCTCTATGACTTTACGTAATATGACAACAAATGAAAGAAGTATTATGTAACGTAAAGTGAAAGATAATGAAAGAGGAACAAGACGATGAATGCATGTATTAACGAATGAATGAATGAGTATAAGATGATGAATTCATGCACTAATGAACAAACGAACGAAAGATGACTTGTAAGCATTGGATAAAGTGAACGGGTCTTTCTTGGTGATTGACCATATGTATGGTACCCCTGCCGCTTACCTCTAGTACCGTGGCATACGTTTTGCTGTTCATTTAATGACTTCGGCCTGGTAGCAAAGACTGATCGAGGTATAGCATATGGTAGTGGTACAAAAGTTATCCAATGTACAAGAAAGGATGTAACGGGATCCTTGTCATTCGACCACAGTAATCATCGCTGCGTGCCATGAAGTGGGTAAAGCCTGACAGGATCCATACGAGAATTTAACGTTAACGATGTGACGAATGAATGATGCAGATAATAATAAATGTTATCTGAATATGCCTAGGATGAATACTTTTGAATGAAACGTAACAAATGAAATGTGAGACGAAGAAACGTAACGGGATCCTTGTCATTCGACCACAGTAATCATGGCTATGTGCCATGAAGTGGGTAAAGCCTGACAGGATCTAAATAAGAAGTGAAAGATAACGATGTATAATGAATGAATGAATGAATGAAAGAGATAATAAAGATATTGATGCAAGATCACGTGTAAAGAAAGAACGGTTTTAATGAAAAGAAAGTATGTTCATAATAAAACTAGAACTCACTCAGCAACGCTGACTTTTTATGTGTTTCCAGTTCGCAGGTAGCGTTGCTGGGGATGGCACGAGGCGGCTACTCAGCTCTTTTGGGATAGCATTCTCCTTTTGATAATACTGTACCGCACTGGAGTACGGGTGCATAATACATGCAACAAATTATGTTGCATGAGAGTGTCAAGAGTTCCTTAAGGGTTCCGATGTATGGAATTACCTAAGGAATCTTCTTTATGATGAAAATTTTGTATTAATATACTAGAGGTCCCTGTCTATGACCCTATGATTGCTGAGGATTCAAATAAACGGGATTACTTGAGGAATCTTTGGTTTTATATGCTTCCGCAGCAATCATAGTAAAGTTAGGCAATGTAAAGAAGGCTTGTATTTTGTATTCAAGTCAACGATGTAAGGTATTGTAAAAGCTTTTGTGATGAAATGAGAATGTACTACTTTTAAATTCCGCTGCGTTACTTTACCTAGTGTATGTAAATTATATATTGAAGCGCGATGAATGACCAACTGTGAGGTGCCCGGGAAAGGGGCCTTACAAGTTGGTATCAGAGCCAAAGTTTAAGTGAAATGGGTAAATTTTCAAAAATAAACCTAAAACTTAAACTGAAAATGGGACAGAAAGGGGAAGAATGCCATCTGAGTAGCTGCGTGCCATCAGGTATTTTCTTAAAGATTAAACGGGATTATGTGCGCATGTAATATGGTGTATGTGTACTGTTAGACTTAGATCCTAATGTAGTCAGGATAGGTAATGCTCGGGGTGCGAAGAGTAAAGTAAGTGGCTAATCATAACTGGCCACTGTAATTAGGGACTTACTATACTTGACATAAACTGAGTTATTTCCTTGAATGACCGTGTTAGTATTTGAACCTTTCAGTGTGTGATAGAAGATGGTCGGTGGTAGATCATCTAAAGCCCCACGTGGTGGAGGTGGTGGCGGGAGTGGTGCGGAACCACGAGCCACAAGAGGAAGACCTAGACTAGAGAAGAAGGTTCCTGAAGAACCTGATACTACTCTGGAGGGAGTGGATGAGAGCGTTGATTTGAGGGCCTCGGTAAAAGAGGCGGTGGTCGAGGAGGTGCACCAGGTCATGCAGACGATCTTACCGTCTGTGGTGACCGAAGTGATAAAGGCCGTACGCGAAGATGAGAGGCGAGGGAGGAATCGATCCTCAGAGAGACAGCAACGACAAGAGCCGGAAACGGTTCTTTCTGATAATGAAGAGGAAGAGGAGGAGGAGGAGTCAGTGCCTGAGACAAAACGGGGTTGTAACTACGAGGCATTTATGAGGTGCAAGCCCCCTACTTTTGACGGTTCTGGCACTGCTGCTGATGCTCACCAATGGGTGAGAGAAATGGAGGCAGTCCTCGATATTAGTGATTACCGGGAGGACAAGAAAGTGAAGTTTGCTACCCACTCTTTCACGGGTTCGGCTTTATGCTGGTGGGACAGCATAGTCCAGGCCGAGGGTAGCAGGGCCATTGGGAAGATGAAGTGGTCCGAGCTGAAAAGGATTGTGATCGAGGAGTTCAGTCCTCGCCGGGAAATGGATAAAGTAGAGAAAGAGTTCCTGCAGTTGGAGGCGGGGATGATGACCCACCAACAGTACACCACCAAATTCAATGACATGGAGAGAATGGTGCCGGACCAAGTGACGCCGGTGTCTCGAAAGATCAACCGGTATATCCAGGGGCTGCCGGCCGACGTCCGCACGCACTTGATTACTGCCCGACCGAGTACTTTTAGGTCGGCAGTAGATTTGGCTGGGAGGCTATACGATGAAAGGGCTAGTATGGTGAAGGCTTAGGGTGGTAAGAAGGGAGGTGGCGAGAAAAGTTAGCAGGGAAAGAGGTTTGGTCGAGGTGATACCTCGACAAGTAACAAGAAGGCAAGGGTGGATGACCGCCGTGTGGTCACGTTAGGAGCAGGGTTGAGGAAGTGTGGCCAATGTGAAAGAGAGCACTCGGGGGAGTGCAAGTGGGGATCCAATATCTACTTCAAGTGTTGGAAGACAGGGCATATGGCCAAGAATTGCCAGATGGGCAAGTGTTTTAACTGTGGGGAAAGTGGTCATATGAGCAGAGATTGCAAGAAGCCGAGGGCTGAGGGCTCAGGGGAGAAGAAGACGGGAGGAGAGGCACCGAGGGCAAAGGCCAGGGCGTTCACGATGACGCAAGAGGAGGCTAGAACGGACCCCGACGTGGAGTCCGGTACGTTCCAGATAAATCAAACTTTAGCCTCTGTATTATTTGATTCGGGTGCCAGTAGGAGTTTTATTTCTACTACCTTCTGTGCTAAACTGCCTGTTAGGAGTAAATGCCTTGATGAGTCCTTTGATGTAGAAACTGCTATTGGTAAATCCACTAGGGTTATGGATGTAATAGAGGACTGTGCCGTAGAATTAGAAGGTCATAGGTTTGCTGCCAAGTTACATGTTATGCCCCTAGGAGGATTTGATGTAGTATTAGGGATGGATTGGTTAGCAACCTACGAAGCGAATATCGTGTGCCAAAAGAAAATGATTAGGCTGACGGCGGCTGACGGAAGTCCGGTGACAATATATGGCGATCACGTTACGACGATTCCAAAGGTGATCTCGATGGCGGTGGCGGGAAAGTGTATGAGGCGCGGATGTAGCGCCTACTTATGTTATGTAAAGAATGTAGAGATGCCAACACCACAACTATCCGATGTACCAGTCATGCGTGACTTTCAAGATGTGTTTCCCGAAGACTTATCGTGATTACCACCTGACCGAGAGATCGAATTCTAGATCGACCTGATACCGGGTTCCCAACCTGTCGTAAAAGCACCGTATCGCTTGGCTCCGACGGAAATGAAAGAGTTGATGGAGCAGTTGCAAGAACTACTAGATAAGGGGTTCATTAGGCCGAGCATCTCACCGTGGGGTGCTCTGGTCCTGTTCGTAAAGAAGAAGGATGGTAGTATGAGGAGTGCATTGACTACAGCGAGCTGAATAAGTTGACGGTGAAGAACAGATACCCCTTGCCGAGAATCGATGACTTGTTTGATCAACTTCAGGGTGCTAGTTGGTTTTCACGAATAGACCTTCGATCGGCTACCATCACTGAAGGTGAAGGAGCAGGATATCCCTAAAACAGCTTTTCGTACACGCTATGGTCACTACAAGTTTCTTGTCATGTCTTCTGGTTTGACCAATACACCGGCTGCTTTTATGGATTTGATGAACCGAGTGTGTCGGCCGATGCTGGATAAATCAGTGATCGTGTTTATTAATGACATCCTGATTTATTCAAAAAGTGAGATAGAACTTGCCGGTCACATTCGAGAAGTACTAGAAACGTTGAGAAGGGAGAAATTGTACGCCAAGTTCTCCAAGTGCGCATTTTGGTTGCGTGAAGTTCAGTTCTTGGGTCACGTGGTCAATCCGGATGGAATTATGGTCGATCCGGCAAAGGTGGAAGCAGTAATGCAATGGAAGTCTCCAAAGACGCCATCCGAGATCCGCAGTTTCTTGGGTTTGGCGGGTTATTATAGAAGATTTATACAAGACTTCTCCAAGATTGCTTCCCCACTGACCAAGTTGACCCGGAAGGATGTGAAGTTTGTATGGGGTCAAGCTCAAGAAAAGGCGTTTGAAGAATTGAAGACGAGGTTGACCCAGGCTCCTGTATTGGCATTACCCGATGGAAGCGAAGACTTGGTGGTTTATTCTGATGCTTCCTACTCGGGGTTGGGATGCGTGTTAATGCAAAGAGGAAAGGTTATAGCCTATGCATCCCGACAGCTGAAAGTTCATGAAGTTAATTACCCCACTCATGACTTGGAACTAGCAGCTGTGGTCTTCGCATTAAAGATTTGGAAGCACTATCTATACGGGAAGAAGTGCACAATTTTCACGGATCACAAGAGCTTGAAGTACTTCTTCGAGCAAAAGGATCTAAACATGAGGCAAAGGCGATGGTTAGAGCTCATAAAAGACTATGATGGTGAAATCGATTACCATCCGGGCAAGGCCAACGTGGTGGCGGATGCCCTTAGCCGAAAGGAAAGGCCCGAGCCGATTCGGGTGAGGGCTTATCAGCTAATCATGACCTCTGATGTGATGACACAGGTTAAGGAGTTCCAAGACGAAGCTTTGAAAGAAGCTTGTCTTAACTCCAAAAGGATGAGAGGTCTAGTTACAGAACTGGGTGAGAACACCCTTGGTGTTAAGACCCGATTTGGGCGAATGTGGATTCCTCGGTACGGGGATCTACATGGAAAGATCATGGATGAGGCCCATAAGACTCGATATTCCATTCACCCCAATGCCACCAAGATGTACCAAGACATGAAGAAAGACTATTGGTGGCCGGGCATGAAGCATGATGTGGTGGAATATGTGAGTAAGTGTCTGACTTGTTTACAAGTAAAGGCAGAACACCAGAAACTTACGGGAAGATCCAACCGTGGGATATACCCGAGTGGAAGTGGGAGCACATCACAATGGATTTCATCACGAAGCTACCACGTACCCCGAAAGGGTATGATGCTATATGGGTGATTGTTGATCGATTGATGAAGAGTGCCCACTTCCTATCGATCCGCTAGACGTACTCATCTGAAAGATTGGCGGATCCATTCATCAAAGAAATCGTAGCTCGTCATGGCGTGCCGGTGTCCATCGTGTCAGATCGTGACACCCGATTTACATCGAAATTTTGGAAGAGATTCCATGATGCGATGGGGACGAGACTACATATCAGCACGCTTATCACCCTCAGACGGACGGTCAGTCTGAGAGGACGATCCGAACACTCGAAGACATGCTTCGGGCTTGCGTTATCGATTTTGGAGGAAGTTGGGATGATCACTTACCGTTAGCGGAATTCTCATACAATAACAGCTATCATGCCAGCATCGGTATGCCACCTTACGAGATGCTGTACGGTAGGAAGTGTAGGACGCCCGTATGTTGGGAGACATTGGGCAGAAGGAACTGGGAGGTGTCGAGGTAGTTGAAGCAATGACTGAAAAGTTAGAAAAGATCAAAGCCTTCATGAAGGCGGCGAAAGATAGGCAAAAGTCGTATGCTGATAAGAGGTGGAGACCGATAGAGTTCAAGGTTGGTGACCGAGTCATGTTAAAGGTCTCTCCCTGGAAAGGCATTATCCAATTCAAAAAACGAGGTAAGCTAAGCCCGAGATATATAGGACCTTTCCAATAATCGCACGAGTAGGAGAGCCTATCGGCTTGAGCTGCCAGATGAGTTAAGTGGAATTCATCCCACGTTCCATGTATCTCATCTGAGAAAGTGCTTAGCTGATGAAGATATGATTGTTCCACTGGAGGATATTGAAGTAGACGAACGGCTCAATTACGTGGAGCAACCAGTGGCAATCATTGATCGTAAAGAAAAGAGGTTAAGGAATAAAGTGGTTCCTCTTGTGCGTGTACAGTGGAAGCATAGGAAGGGATCCGAGTCTACGTGGTGACTGAAGAAGAGATGAGACAACATTACCCCATCTGTTTGAGGAATAACAGGTTTCGGGGACGAAACATAAATAAGGGGGGTGGACTTGTAACACCCGAAAAATTATTAAGCGAGTCAAGTAATAAGAATGGGCTCGGACGAAAACCATTTAATGAATATAAAATGTTTGTGGGTGTTAGACCGAGTTAACCCTTCAGGTCACGAGTTTAACAAGTTTGGGGTCGCGGGAACGCCTGGCATATATATAGATGGATCAGCTGAACAACTCTCATTTGCACTCAAACACCCTGTTCTAGAGAGAGAAAGTGTCGGATCGAGGCTCGGTTGGTCAAGGATCGAAGACTGGCGTTTGTGGACTCCTAAACAACAAGAATCAAGGTAAGAAACGTAGTTTAATTGCTCCATTGGTGAAAAACCCGGGTTTTGAAAAGTGGCAAGAATCGCCCAAAAACGCACATTTTAGGGTAATAAAACATGTAAGAAGCTTAGATTTAGGTTCCTGAATGATAACCCAAGGGTTTGGGTGGAAAAGATTGGATTTTTGGGTTAAAATGAGCTGATTCGTAAATTTCAGCTCGTTCTGCGAATTTAAGCACTCGTCCAGCGAAACTGTAAGTTCGTCCAGCGAAACTATGAGGATTTTCAGCGAGATTACAGTTTCGCTGTAGCGAAACTACATTTTCGCTGAAGCAAAACTATAGTTTCTATGATAACTTCGCTGATGCCCAGGTTGACCCTTAGACATTGCGAAACTAGGAATTCCAACGAAAGTTGGGCGCTCAAGGTAGCGAATCTGTCCAGCGAAACTGGCAGAATGCTACCCAGCGAAACTAGCAGCGAAACTGCTGATTCACCTGGCGAAATTATGGGCGAAATTACGGGCGAAATTATGGGCGAAACTAGTAGCGAATTTAGGCAGAAATTAACTCTTTTGAGTGTTAACGTATCTGCAGGTGGTGTAGTGTGACCTTCTCTTTTAAGGCTTGATTAAGAAGCTACTTGTCGAGCATAGGTGAGTTCTAGGACCCCTCTTTTACTTGTTCTAAACGAATTGTATGTATGATGTATGATGATGATGTATATGTGTGTTCCTTATGATGACATATATATGTATCTCTCTATGATTTACGTAATATGACAACGAATGAAAGAAGTATTATGTAACGTAAAGTGAAAGATAATGAAAGAGGAACACGACGATGAGTGCATGTATAACGAATGAATGAATGAGTAAAGATGATGAATTCATGCATTAATGAACAAACGAACGAAAGATGTCTTGTAAGCATTGGATAAAGTGACGGGTCTTTCTTGGTGATTGACCATATGTATGGTACCCTGCGCTTACCTCTAGTACCGTGGCATACGTTTTGCTTTTCATTTAATGACTTCGGCCCGGTAGCTAAGACTGATCGAGGTATAGCATATGGTAGTGGTACAAAAGTTATCCAATATACAAGAAAGGATGTAACGGGATCCTTGTCATTCGACCACAGTAATCATCGCTGCGTGCCATGAAGTGGTAAAGCCTGACAGGATCCATACGAGAATTTAACGTTAACGATGTGACGAATGAATGATGCAGATAATAATAAATGTTATCTGAATATGCGTAGGATGAATGCTTTTGAATGAAACGTAACGAATGAAATGTGAGACGAAGAAACGTAACGGGATCCTTGTCATTCGACCACAGTAATCATGGCTGTGTGCCATGAAGTGGGTAAAGCCTGACAGGATCTAAATAAGAAGTGAAGATACGATGTATAATGAATGAATGAATGAATGAAAGAGATAATAAGATATTGATGCAAGATCACGTGTAAAGAAAGAACGGTTTAATGAAAACAAAGTATGTTCATAGTAAAACTAGAACTCACTCAGCAACGCTGACTTTTTATGTGTTCCAGTTCGCAGGTAGCGTTGCTGGGGATGGCACGAGGGGCTACTCAGCTCTTTGGGATGGCATTTCTTTTGATAATACTGCACCGCACTGGAGTGCGGGTGCATAATACTTGCAACAATATGTTGCATGAGGGTGTCAAGAGTTCCTTAAGGGTTCCGATGTACGAAATTACCTAAGGAATCTTCTTTATGATGAAAAATTTGTATTAATATACTAGAGGTCCCTATCTATGACCCTATGATTGCTGAGGATTCAAATAAACGGGATTACTTGAGGAATCTTCAGTTTCATATGCTTCCGCAACAATCATAGTAAAGTGTAGGCAATGTAAAGAAGGCTTGTATTTTGTATTCAAGTCAACGATGTATGGTATTGTAAAAGCTTTTGTGATGAAATGAGAATGTACTACTTTTAAATTCCGCTACGTTACTTTACCTAGTGTATGAAATTATATATTGAAGCGCGATGAATGACCAACTGTGAGGTGCCCGGGAAAGGGGCCTTACACATGACTGCTTCAAATTCTTTACATAAGTCTTCGTTCTTGGAACCGAAGATTATGTCATCAACGTAGATCTGAACAAGCAGCAAGTCACCATCTTTTCTTTGATAAACAGTGTACAGTGTTACACCTCTGCGAAATCCATGTTTCACGAGGTGAGTGGAGAGTTTTTCATACCATGCCCTCGGGCTTGGTGAATCCCATAGAGAGCCTTATCCAGTTTGTAAACTCTGTTCCAATGATATGGATCTTCAAATCCTTCGGTTGACTGACATACACTGTTTCCCAGATTTCATCATAAAGAAATGCACTCTTTACATCCAGTTGATAGACTTTAATCTTCATGTAAGAGGCATAGGCTAGGAAGATACGCATGGCTTCCATTCTTGCCACAGGTGCAAATACTTCATTATAATCTATTCCCTCGACTTGTCGAAATCCTTGAACTACAAGACGAGCCTTGTTCCTGATAATGACTGCTTGGTCATCTTTCTTGCATTTCAAGACCCACTTGGTTCAAATAACTTTAGCTCCTTTTGGTCTATCCACGAGAGTCCATACTCCTAACTTCTTAAACTGCAGAATTTCTTCTTGCATGGCACTCACCCATGCCTCATCATTCAGGGCTTCACTGATGTATTTTGGCTCAAACTGTGACACAAAACAACGATATGCTCTATCGTGAAGGTATCCTTTTTCCATTACCGAGGCATAATCAGCTGAGTATAGCTGGTTTCTTGTCTGAACTCCAGATCTGACATCCCTAATGACATTGTCTAGAGGATGATAGACATTTAAGCGTGATCCAGGAGTAGTGGGAACAACTACCTCAGAACCAAGATTATGGACATTTGGTTCTGCATCTGAGGCAGTAGGAGTGTGAGGTTCCGAAGACGCAGAAGCATCAATGTCAGATCCTTGTGGACTTGCAGAAGTTGGAACCTGTTCCTCCTCATTGTTCTGGTTATTTTCCACAGCTTCATCATCAGAGGAGGAGTCACTTACCTCGAGTGCTCCCCTGACTGATTAGACGATTCACCTTGTGAACCAGATGTGTGGCGTCTTGTGATGGTGTGTTTAAGACCTCAAACATCATTTTGGTTGCCAAGTCATCATCAGATGTGGAGAGAGGGATGTTGAAAGACTGGAAGAAGCCATCATAGTCGAAAAAGAAGGCTGGTCCTTTTCCAGCAGGAGGAGTGGTGTATCTCTGAACGTCAATATTACACCACACTTCTACTTGACCCGTGGAGTTGTTATAGACTCTTTTATTCGGTATGTTGTATCCAAGAAAAATTCCATCCTCAGCCTTCTCGCTGAACTTTCCCTCCTGATTTTTCTTCAATAGTGTGCACGATGCGCGAACGGTTCGAGATACTCTAGATTTGGTTTACGTCGTTGAAGTAACTCGTAAACGTCTTGCCATGACATTTAACTACCAGAACTCGATTAACGTGTAACAGCATTGGCAACTGCCTCATTCTAGAATTGGATAGTAGCTTCGAGTCTGCTAGCATTTTCCGTGTTGTCTCTATTAAGCTGCGATTCTTTCTCTCAGCAACACCATTCATCTGAGGAGTGTAGGCGGAAGTGAACTGGTGCACAATTCCCTTTCCTTTACAGAAAGCCTCCATCCATTGATTCTTGAACTCGGTTCCATTGTCTGAGCGGACTTGTCTAACCTTCAGCTTGTAGAGAGACTCCAGTGTAATTACTAACTCTTTGAATGACTTAAATGTTTCTGATTTTGATTTCAGAAACATCACCCAAGAGAATCTTGAGTAGTCATCTGTAACTACATAACAGTACAGGTCGCCTGCAATGCTTCTTGTACTGACTGGACCAAATAGATCCTTGTGAAGAAGTTCAAGAGGAAGCTCGATTGAGTGAACCTTCTTTTCCTTGTGAGACTTCTTCATCTGTTTGCCTTTCTTGCACGCCACACAGAAATCCGGTAGTTGGAAGTTTTTAACATTAACTCCTCTCACTAGATCATTCTGGATCAAGTGATTCATCTTCCGTGGATTAATGTGTCCCATTCTCCGATGCCAGGATATTGAGTCCTTCTCAGTAGCCTTTGACAAGAAGCACTGAACTTGATGATCTGTTGTGGAGGCCTTTGATAAATCCAAGACATAAAGGTCATTATATCTTGAGGCAGACATTAAGACTTGGTCCTCCGGAATGATATAGTCCTTTTTTAGGACATATCACTTCTTGTTATCAAACACTACTTTAAATCCTTTATCACAAACTTAGGATACCGAAAGCAAGTTATTCTGAAGTTGTTGAACGTAGTTTACCTTGTCAAACTTTACTTTCTGATTACCCACTTCCCCTTGAGTTGTGATATACCCTCCTTTGTTTCCAGCAAATGAAACATGGCCTCCTTTTATCTGTTTGATGTTTGATAGGAGTGCCTGTTCCCAGTCATGTGCCTTGATGCTCCGCTATCAACAATCCACGTGTTGGTTTCAGCACTATAGCAAACATCCTGCACATTCAATTGAAAACATTAGTTAGGTTAGGGACCCAAGCCTTTACTGGCTTGGGTGACCTAGAGGCATCACACATCATAAATTCCACCCATTGGCCTTTCGAGGGTGAGTGACAATCTATGGTCTTCTTGTTCTCATTATCAGATTCATAGGAAGATTTCTCTTTCATAAGCTAGTCTTATGTAAGGCTTGTTTGTGATAAACAGACGACTGGTTGATAGGTTGAACTTTAGGTTCACTGACTCGTTTGGTGGAGTCATGGATCTTCTCTTAGAAGAGCTCACTTTAGTGTTATAAAGTTCTACCTTCTTCTTTGGTGTCTGATGATAATAAGGACAATAAGACGCAATATGTCCATACTTTCCACAGTTGTAGCATGATTGCTTTCAACTTGACAATTTCGATGTTTCGGTGGAGAAGTATGGGACACCCGTGTGACATTGTTTTGTTTGGGTTTGACATTTCTTGCTTAGATGTTTTCTCTGATTTAACAAAATTAATGTTTAACATTTTTAACATCCTTTAACTGATTTTTCTCTGGACATAGACTTGAAGCATGGGTAGGTTAACTTGTTTGGTCCTTTCGGGTTCGGAATTATACTTGATTGACCCAGACTTTATATTAACCTTTTCAAATTGTTTGTCTAGATTATCACATGGCATTTTACTTTGTGATTTTGAAGTGGCCTCCTTAGTTTAGTGCCAGATTCAAAAGGTTTACTTATGGAATCTGGGTCACTTACTAGAGGAGTGGACACCACATGATCCTTGATTAGGTTCTTATTTATTTGTTTAAATTTTGCATTCATCAAGGTCTCAGGTGGTGGTGGAACCACTTTATATCCCAAACCCTCCCCATTGTTACGTTCTCTCACTAAGTATTGGACAATGTGAGAGGAACTTGTCCAACTGTGCAGTTTCTGTTTTAGTGAATTTACTTCTACTTCTAAACTGCCTTCTGTTTCTTAGTGTCTTCTAGGGAGTTTAGATAGTACCTAATGTCATTAGCTTGGTTAAAGGCTACTACTTCTGTTTCCCTAAGCTGTTTGTTCAATAGGTCTATCTTTTCTTTGTAACTATGCTCATTTTGTTTTAAAACTCTATTGGCTTCTGTACACAGTTGTAAGTCCTTTACTAAGCTATCATTATGATCTAATAACCTAGTAAATTTCAGATCAATGCTTTCCCTAAATTTATTACAATTAGAACAAGCTTGATTATTGAAAAGTTGGTCAGTAGTACTTACCTGAGAAGGTTCTGACGAATCAGCCATTAAGGCAGAGTCTGGTGTCTCTGGTTTTGGTGATTCTGATGTTGTTGTAGTTTTCTCTTCTTCAGGCATGTAATTTACCACAGTTGCAGTCTTTTCAATGTTAGACATCGCTAGTTCCACTGCAAAATCTCCTTCACTAGCTGAGTCATCATCCAAATCTTCAACACTTGCAATGTTGGATTCTCCCGGAGATACAAACCTAAAGCTCCAATCCTGTCCTTCGCCATCATGAGCAGTCAAGGCTTTAGGATCCTTGCTTGACGAAGTAAGACTAGCTGTGGGTTTATCCTGACGATTGAAGGATGAGAAGGGATTCCCGTTTCCTGTCTTTTTCGGCTTCACACACTCCTGCTTAAAGTGCCCCTTTTCCCTACAATTGAAGCATGTCACCTTAGACTTGTCAAAACCAAAGGTAGTGTCCTTAGTTGCAACCAAGTTCTATTCGGTTTTCTTGACAACTTTTTAGCTCTCCGGAGCACTTGCTAAGGCCCACATAATATCCATCCTTTCCAGCTCTGTCTCGTCTACTTGCTCGTAGTCCTTATCTGCCAGATGGCAGTTCCCTATTTTCCCAGCAACTAGCCCATCATAGGAATGGACGACAGCTGCTAAGAGATCCATGTGTTCCTTTGCTACCTATACTGTCACATTCCCGAGGTTCTCGGTCTTCAGTTTATAGCATTGGCTTCAGATGCTATCTATTGGGTACCAGACGACCCTGACGTGTCAGATCCTGAAGAAATTGCTTGAGATGGACCAGCTGAACTCGACACAAAAGCCGTTTGTAGTGGAGCTCTAGACGTTTTGGCTTGTGGAGTTGAGTTGTATAGGGCTGGATTCTGATCATAAGTAGACTTTTGAGCCCTGTACTTCATCCTCAATTCTTCCTCCCTCAGTTTCAGAATGAAGTCATTGATACTTAACTTTGCGAGCATATCATTCTGTCTGAGGTTGGAGACAAAAGAAACCCATTTCTCTGGCAAACCATCTGCAAAGTTTGAGACTTTGTCTTCCATAGAAGTGGTGACTCCATGAGTGTGCAGCTCACTCATTAAGTGATAGAACCGATCAATGACATCGCCAAGCTCTCCTTTCCCATTGACGAGAAGTTGTCAAACTCCTTCTTTAACGCTTTAGCCTTTAGAGCTTTTAATGATGCATTACAGTCATACCTCTTTTCCAATGCATCCCACCGCTTCTTTGCTTGCTTGTTCTCAGAAAATTGATGGAAAATGTCCTTCGGAATTGACTGAGTAAGCAGAGCATAAACTTTCTTCTCAGCATTGTACTTGAGCTTTTGTCCATCAGTCATGCCCCCTAGTGAAAGTTTAACTCCATCTGCACCTACAGGCATGCTGTAACCTGTCTCTATCGACTCCCACAGATTGGGATCTACGCCATTCAAATAAATCCCAAATCTTTGCTTCCACTATGGGTAATCATCTAATGTGATTAGCTTAGGAGGCTTGTTATGATTCCCCACTTCATTTTCCAGAAGCAACAGATCTGGATCCTTGAATCTTTACCTACTATGAACGCTGAATACTGGTCCTCCATTACTATTAACTTTAGACTTTGAAACAAAATTGTCTGCTTGTGCGAATGAAGGTGTGCGATTGGGCTATTCGGTCGATTGAACAATGCGAATGACTCAAACGTGCGAATAAACCAATGCGTATGAATCAATCGTGCGTATGGACAGGTGCGGATGAACAATGCGACTAGACAGTTCAATCGTACGAATGAAGGTACGAATGAGTCCAATCGTGCGTATGAGGGATGCGAATGAACTCAGTCTTGCGATTGAGTCAACCAGGGCGACTGAAGCTGCTGTATGTTGAAAATTTGAAGGTTTAAAGTATTTTGGACGCAAAAACACGAATTTTCACTAACCCTAATTGCCGTATGCCAGGAAAAATGAACTTTACAAACTGGAGACGTCTAAAACACCGTTTGACACAAAGAATTGCGTTTTTCATGGAAAAACACAATTTTATATCAATAACATTAAAATCACACGTAAATCAAGAGCCAATGCTCTGATACCACTTGTTAAGAAGTAGTATTGAACAAAATACTAACTGATAAACGTGTATACCTAATCAAATAGCACGGAATCCTATTTTATTGGCGATCCAATCAGTGAGAACGCACGTAGAATCAATTGTAATTGAATCTAAATGTTAAAACGATTGATAATCGATCTAGTGCGATCTATGAACTTGGAACAGGTTCTTAGAGGTCTCTGGACGGCTAGGGTACGTAGGGATTCATAGTGCTCTATTTTTCCACGATTTAAGTGGTATTTATAGGTTAGTGTTTCTCACTCGAGCGACTGAACCATGAGTATGGTTCAGTCGTGCGATTGAGCCATGCGGTTGATCCATTCGCATGACTGAGTGTTCAGTCGTGCGACTGAGGCAATCTTATGTTCCAATCATGCGACTGATCCAGTCTCCTTGTTCAGTCTTGCGACTGAGTCATTCGCATGAAGTTGTTCATGCGTGTGATCCATTAGCATGGGCCATTCGTATGAGAACTTCACATTACTAAGTTTGAATATATTTCTTAACTATTACATTACCAAGATTAATTCACACAACCACAAACCTATATAAGCAACTTAATACATGTTAAACAACTCATTAATGAAATATTAAACATTATAACCACAACCAAACATTTGTATTTCATTAAGTACCCAACTATTACATATGTGTAAGACAATAAAGACATATTACATTAAGCTTAGAAACTAGGTACACATGTATCTACACCATCATCACCCTCTACTGCTGGTCATGCTGAGTTTTGGTGGTTCTGCCAGCTCCTCAGATGAATCCAAATCATCATCTGCTGAGTTTGGTGGTTCTGCTGGTCATACTGTCTGTCTGAAGACAATTTGGAATATGAAGACAAATTCTCTAAGGGCTGCTATCCTTAGAATGATCAATGAGAAGAAAGCTAGGCTGAAGAAAATGGAAGAAGAAATAACAGACAACAACCTAGATCAAGAGTTTCAGCACAAGACATGCAGCTCACCCATAGAGATCATGACTCTTTAGCACCCATTTTGCAAAGATATCCTGAGTGGTTTGCTGAGCCTTCACAGATAGAGCTTCATGAAGGGCTCACCACTGCAGAGATGATCCGAGGTGTGTCTACTCCCTAGGCCAAGACTGATCTGAAGATAATTGCCTGGAAGTATGATAGTGACTAGAACATGTTCATGGTCAAGAGGATCTCAGGGTTAGTCCAATTCGTCACAGAGTACTATACTCTGGTGAACTCCCTGGAGATCCATGATCCAAAAGAACTAGCCAATCTGAGATTGATCAATCATAAGGCTATGTTCAGGGGTTATGAGTTTGAAGATATTCTAAGGATGTTCAAAAGAACAGACAACTTCAAATCTCTCAATGCTATCTGTATGAGGAAAGATAGATCCTTTGTTAACCCCCTTGAGAAGAAAAAGACAAAATCAGCTGAAGAAGTAGTGTTCCCTGAGCTCAAGGTGAAGCCTACTGAATCTTTGAAAAGAAAGATGGTAGCTGGAACTCATTCCTTTGAAAAGAAAGATGGTAGCTGGAACTCATTCCTCTAACCCAATCTTAAATGTCTATTATGATGAGAAGACATATGAGTTGGTGATTGAAAGAAAATGGGGAGGAAAAGAAGGGCTAAAATCAGATTATTTAGTGGATATGAGGTAAGGTTGCTTGATGAATCCTATATCTACTACATTTACACAAGGCACTTCGGAGATATTAGCGACAAGCTTGGAGAAGCTGATATGAAATTCTTTCTCAAATGCATCAAACTCTTGAAGATGGCCTATGACATAATACTACACAAGATAGAGAAGAGGAGGAAGAAGAAGACTCCTTTGCAATTTGGGAACATTGTGAAGTTAGAGGTAGATGTGATGGATCTCTACTGATTCACAGAGATGGGATGTCAACTGTGTCCTTCTTGGAGCCTATCTCTTTGAAAAAGCTACCTATTGAAGCCATTCATACTATGAGCCAAATGAAGATCCATGTACTGAGCAGAGAAAAGTTGGCTGATGCAAGATAATTCTCCAACATGATCAAAGCCATCCTGGATCCTTCATACACAGACCCAGCTCCTGCTTCATTTCCTCCTGCTGATCGAGGTCCAACAGAATCCTCACAACCTCTCCACCAAAACCTTGAAGTTCATAGGCTGTATAATCCTTAGGGGGGGTATTGTTGGACCCTGAAATGATCATACATGCCAATTCAAGTAGTGGATGATGGTTGTTCTACTGAAATCTCCCTAAGTCCAAGAACCAATGCGGATGAAGAATCTTCATTAACAAAGAAGACAAGTGTCGGCTATCCGTATTTGTACATGCGGATGACCAAAGAACAAATGCTGACAAGTGTTTGTTCTTCCACATTAACAAATATGGACAGCCGAACAAATGTTGACAAGGATTTACACATCCGCATTACTAATGCGGATGCTCACAACAATGCGCTAAGTGTTTGTTCATCCGCATTTGTCAATGCTGATGACCAAACACTAATGCGGTAGAAGAAAAACCAATGCTGATAAAGATCAACACATCTGCATTAGTCAATGCGGATGAACAAAACAAACGCTGATGAAGACCTTTTGTACTTAGACTAGATTATGTATAGGGGTATTTTAGTCTTTTGTAAAGGCTCCCTGTCAGCCTATAAATAGAATAGAAAATCTCGTATGTGTGGTGACTTAGACTTTTGACTTTAGTCTAACGTTAGACAATCAGAATATCACAGTCTTTTGTCCACAAGGTGTCCTGTTACTGTATAGTGCTCAAACCCTAGCATTTATTGTAACTGTTCATCTTAATCAATACAAGTGTATTTATGAGTATTTCTTGCATTCAATGTTCGTGTTTGTATGATTCCGCCATAAATCACTGACTCAATCATCATATTCGGTCCTTGTTGTTTCACAACAACAGAGAACTTCATTCTCATATACATATCCTACTACTCTAATAAAAGAGTAACTAGGGTTGCCACATGTCACTTTTTAGATTCACTTAATGCCACATGGCATCTTGACATTTAACATAAATAATTTTCCCGCCCAAAAGAATTCAATCTACCGTTTTTATATTAATTTTTTAAATACACATTTTGTTTCCAAATATAATTCCATCCAAAATTAACTGGATATAAATCAAATCCTTCCATTTTAAACTAATAAACATATATCTCTTACTTTTATCACACCCTCAAAATCCACGTGCGGAGTTCTACCGCGAGGTGTGTGAACAAACCAGGATCACAGTCAATAGTTACTCGAACGACTCTATATGCAATCGTTTAACATAACAAACCAAACTTCAAACTTTTGAATTACATGCGGAAGCATAAAGTAAACAAATCATCCCAAAATATGTGAAAGTAACATATGGCAAGACAAGTGCCAACCAAGTAATTGAAACCATAAATAAAAACAAGTAAATATGGTTTAAGTTCAAGTCTCTAAATGCATGCTGACCCGTGTGGTGCTCCTATCAGCAGTTCCAGATTAGTGACCTGAGAATAGCATACTAAAAGTCAACACATGGTTGGTGAGTTTAAGAGTTTGTGTTTAAACATAACAGTTTAAAAGTGTATATCAACCCAAAGGTTGGTAAGTTCAGAGCTTGCGTTTAATCATAACATTTAACAATAGCGTGTATCAATCCAATGGTTGATCAGTTCAAGAGTTCACAGTTAAACATCCCAGTTTAACAACAGCGTATATATAAGCATGTGCATTGTAATGGCTAGCTAGTCCATTCACAAATGATATTAAATAGTGATTTCGACATTGAAGCTGACTGTGTTATGTTTGCCTCCTGTCACGACGTCGCCATATCGTGACAAATATTCATAGGACAAATTGCACCCGGTTGACCTCAAGTCACACAGGTGGGGCTCGTCACACCCAGTAGTACTACCCAACTTTCCCCGCTATCCAATATTAACAATTCGAAAGTGTGAGGACTTTTATAATGATAAACAGCACTATATTAATATCATACACATCTTAAATATATAATGAAAACGTTTGTAACATTACCAGTATGCTATCTCCCCCAAAAGAGTTTTAATAAAATGAACTTACCCAAAAGAGATTTAGTAAAATAGTGGGGCCTGAACTCATCTCAATATTCTCGTGTGATGTTGATAAGCTAGTGAATTGCTCCTAAGGAATTATAATTCACATAAGTAAATAAATACAAATTTATAACCTAAATAAGTTAGATCTTTGAACTTGGTGTTCAATTGATTTAGGATTTGGTTCTCGGGAATTGGTTATAAACATATAATTAAATCATTTAGTTATTTTGTTTTAATAACTAAAGATTTATATTTCATTTGATTATCTTAATAATGATTTCAACATATCATTATATTCTAAATAAATTATAAACATTATTTAATTATGTAAGTTTATATTTAATTTTGTAAGATTTTATAAATATTTATAAATCAAATTTCGCATTTATATTATCAGAATTATTCCATAAATAATATAATATCCATTAATAATTTAATGATTTAAATTATTATAAATAAATCCATTTTTATAAAGATAACAATTTTAAATAATTATTTACATAAATAAATAAATAAGATTTAAAGAAATAAATTTCCAGAAATTAACTATATAATTTCTAAAATTACCAAAGTTTGTAAAAACTATTTTTATAATTTTTCAGAATTTTTTTATATTTTTACAGGGCTCAAAAAGGCTTTTAAAAAAATGTTGGGGGCAGGGTTCGAACCCCTGACCTCCGGTTCACAAGCACAACACACAAACCAGTAAACCAAGGCTCTAAGCCGCGGTTAAACTCCTCTTTTAATTGTTTTAAACTTAACCCAAGTAATCCCAAATCACCAAGAAACCCCAGGTTCGATCCTCAACCAAATCGAAAGCCAAATCGATTTCAATTGCATCAGAACTCATGGGGTTATTGTTCCCCTTGTAAAAACGAACACAATGGTGTGTTTAAGTACCTGTTTCGAAGTTCTACAGTGGGTATACGACCGGTTGCAGGTCCGCGACAGAGAGGTAATCGAACTGATAGTTTTCAAGTGTTTGAGAGGTGTGTGAATGTATCATTAGCTTAGGAATGCTTATATAGCCAGTCCCGTTCGATTAATTTGAATATAATACAGTGGTAATGCGTTTATGGTGAGTGGGTCGGCCGAAAAATTCGGTTTAGTGGTAAACACACCACACCGACTTGAATCATCAAATTGAAATGGTCCCCGAGTTCGGTTCATCCTCTAGAAGGTGTCGGGATAGTTGGTTTGCATTAAAATCGCGATATGCTTGGCTTTTGGGGCTGCCGGAGAGTCGCCGGAGAAGATGGCCGGAGGGGAGTCGACGGGAAGGGGCGGCGGGTTGGGTTTTTAAAACAAATTTACAGAATGGCCCCTGAGGTTTTACAACTTTATTATTTTATGATTTAAGTTTATAAACAAGTTTTAGAAATTACAAAACTAACCCCTGGACTTTATTAAATCAATTTAATAATTTTATAAATTATTATTAATAACAATATTTTCATTATTATTAATATATCATTATTAACATTATTATTTTTAAATAATATTATTATTATTATTGTTATTATTTTTATTATTATTAACATTATCATTAAATAATAAAAAAATATAAAAATAAACTATAAATTCACATAAAAAATTTTATTAAATCATGAAAATTTTCGGGTTGTCACATCATCCCCCTGTTAGAGGAATTTTCGTCCCGAAAATTAAGATGTACTGGCAGCATCCTTGAACAGGTTAGGATACTTGCGCATCATCTTTTCCTCTCTTTCCCAAGTGAACTCAGGACCACGCCGGGAGTTCCACCGGACTTTGACAATAGGGATACGACTGTGTTTGAGTGTCTTGACCTCTCGGTCCATAATTTCCACTGGTTCCTCGATGAAGCGTAGTTGTTCGTCAACATGTACCTCGTCTAACGGAACGATGAGAGTTTCGTCAGCAAGGCATTTCCTCAGGTTTGAAACATGGAACACATTATGAACTCCACTCAGTGATTCAGGTAAGGCTAGTCGATAGGCCACTGGACCTATTCTTTCCAATATCTCAAATGGTCCAACATACCTCGGATTCAGCTTTCCTCGTTTGCCAAACCGAACTACGCCTTTCCACGGTGAGACTTTCAATAACACTTTGTCACCAATTTGGAACTCTAGAGGTTTCCGTCTCTTGTCAGCATAACTTTTCTGTCTATCTCGCGCTGCTGCCATACGATTCCGTATCTGGACGATCTTCTCAGTCGTCTCGTGCACGAGTTCAGGACCGGTAAGTTGACTTTCCCCAACTTCTGCCCAACAAATAGGTGACCAGCACTTACGCCCATACAGTGCCTCAAATGGAGCTGCCTTGATTGAGGTATGATAACTGTTATTATAGGAGAACTCAACCAATGGTAAAGGAGTTTCCC
>CM044015.1:41497233-41540658 GCA_024085815.1 Flaveria linearis
ACAAAGTCGACGATCACCATCGGAATCTTGTCGACTACGTGTTGTTTATGATCACTGTTTGATCAACCTGTTCGTCTTATTTCCTTTTTCGGAACTCATGGTCTTCTTTATTTATTCATATCTTATTCAGTATTGTTTTGGGTTTAGATATCATGAAATTTTTAACAAACAGCATGATGATGATTTGAGTATGAGAATTTCAGATCTCAGGTTCGGATATGACTAAAAAACGTTTTCCCCCAATGATGAGTTTTCTTCTTGATAATGTTCTTGTTTGAATAAGATTTGGAGTGGAAAAATCAATATGCGTCAAAACTAGTATGAACACTTGATATTTGGTCTTAGAAATCCTCACTTAGGTATTAGGGTAATTTCGTTATTTAAAGAAAATGGAAGATTCAGGTTTTCCTTTTGTTTTTTTATTTGTTAGAATTTTTATGTTTTTTAACCTAGACTTAAACATTTATGTGCTTTTACTCATCAAATCCAGAAGTATCCATTATCAGGATTGAACATTAGTATTTTTCAAAGAGTACTTGACTCTTACCAAACCAAGTGGTTTTAGGATTTCATATGATGTTGATTTTTTAATCAATATGCCTCTTCGAAGATCGATAATGTTACAATGACAAAATAAGAGAGTTTCCAGTCTCAAGGAAAAATGATCTAATAACAAAACACATCACATAGTGATGTCCATATCTTCATGAGTTAATTATACATAATGTATTAGTTTTTTTAGTTAAGTTTAATTTTACTCCTCAAGGTTTGACAAAAGTAACTATTTTCCTTCAAAAGATTAAAAATTTATGTTTAAAAATTTCATAACTTGTTTTAATTTTAATCCAAAAGCTTTATTATTTTGGATATAAATTGAAACAAATAATTAAACTTTTGGACTAAAATTGAAACAAGTAATGAAACTTTTGGACTAAAATTAAAACAAATTATAAAACTTTTAGAGGTAAATTGATGTTTCTAATCTTTTGGAGGAAAATAGTATTGTAAGGTTTTATATATAGGCTAATGCAACCAAAGCAAACAAAGGCTTCCTGCATGCATACATTAAGTAGAAGATAGAAGTTGCTTCGGAAGATTTACGCTTGTAAGGCCCCGTTCTCGGGACGCTTACATCTGGTCATTCATTACACATAAAACATATAATTACATTCATATTTCATAAATCATCGCAGCGAAACATTAAAATAACATTTCATTTATATGTAAATGCTTTTGCATGTTAATACAACATTCGTTACAAAACATCGTTCGTTCGTATTACAATGCAAAAATATTATACAAAAGAATGCCATCCTAAAAGAGCTGAGTAGCCGCCCCGTGCCATCCTCAGCAACCATTACCTGCCAACAGGAAACACATAAAAGTCAGCGTTACTGAGTGAGTTCTAGTTTTATAATAAAACATACTTTTCTTACGTTAAAACCATTCTTTACTTTCATGCGATCATACATCATACGTACACAAAGATAATATCATTATTATCTTCATCATTCGTTACTTTCATTCACATTCATTCATACTCCATACTTTTATTCGTACGTTCATTTTGTTCGATGGCATGTACATTACCCCGAACATTGTGCACGAAGCGGGTAATTGAGCCTGAGGTCTTTCATAGACCTCGAACATTGGGCACGGAGCTGGTTCCAGTACCTAGGGTAAGTACGTTCACCACTTATCTTTTCTCTTTCATTTTGGATCAATGCCATATGCTATACCCCGAACATTATGCACGAAGCGGGTAACTGAGCCTGTGGTCGTTCATAGACCTCGAACATTGTGCACGAAGCTAACTCCAGCACCTAGGGCAAGCGGCAAGGATCCCATACATATGGTCAATCACAAAGATTGGACCCCGGTGTGCATCCTTCGGGGTAGCTAACCCGCACACCGTTGAGCTAACACCTTCATTGGGTGTGCACCTCCATACATTTGCTTGCAAGCCTTTCTTACATTCATTCATTCATTAATGCATGCATTCATTCATCATGTTCCTCTTATATTATCTTCCATTTTACGTTACATAATACTTTCGTTTCATTCATTAACATAACACGTAAAGCCACGGGAAGGATAAACATACGTCATAATAAGGAACATCAACATACACAGTAGCATCATCATACAGGGCATCATCATACATACATAACATACATCATGCATAAACATGCAACTCCATCATGCCCAACACACCCTCTAAGACCCCAACAATCATCTTACTTGAACTTACGGGAACTTCCACATCAAAAATTACATCTGCACTTTCCCCCGAAAGTCAGAAATTAAACTACGCTTTTCCTCGGGTACACCAACCCTATTTAGGCGTATGGGCACCCTTCAGTCACATGGCCTCCAGGCGACTAAACATCATGCGAATGGACCAATGCGGATGAACGCCTATGCGGATGAATACCCCAATCGTGCGAATGGACCTCATGCGGAAGAACACCAATGCGGATGAGCACTTATGCGAATGGGCCCTCAGTCGCATGACTCCCCATGCGACCGGCCCCCAATCGTGCAAATGAATTTCAATCGTGCGAATGAACCCCAATCGTACTTTATTCGGCCGTATAGCCTCCATTCGGTCGCCTAGCCCTAGCTGATGTAGAATGCAGTTCATCCCGAACCCCATCTGCCATTTTCAACCTCCAAGCTCATCCAAATATATTCTAAGCCCAAATCAATCATCCTAAACATTAGGAATGCATACTACAACACCATTCAAGCACACACAAGCCCGGGAACAAACTCCAAACGCATCACACGCAAACCCATACAAATGGGTCAAACACACACATATAAAACGGGTTTTCAGATGTGTTCCAGCCCTAAAATCGACCAAAAACGTGTAAAAGAGGGGTCATAGAACGCAGACAAACAACACCGAGAAGTAGAGCTTCGATTGGACCCGCTACACGATGATTTTGCTCTCTTGAATCCACCCGAACCAAGCTTTTCTACCTTTTCTCCTTCTCTTCTCCCTTTGGCTGAGTTTTTGCAAGAATGGGGAGGGTGTGGGCTGCCCTTCCCCTTTTATACCCCCACTCATCCAAATTTCTTTCCGTTTTGGCAAGTTTGGTCCCTCGACTTTGGACTTTATTTCTTTTCTTCTTTCGTCGGCTTCAAATAAAATATACAGGCGTTACTAGTCCACCCCCCTTATATAGGTGTCGTCCCCGAAACATGTTATTCCTCGAACAAACGTGGGTAATGATGCCTCATTTCTTCTTCGGTCTCCCACGTTGACTCGGATCCCTTCCTGTGCTTCCACTGTACACGCACAAGAGGAACCACTTTATTTCTCAGCCTCTTCTCTTTTCGATCGATGATTGCTACTGGTTGCTCCATATAATTTAGACGTTCGTCTACTTCGATATCCTCCTGTGGAACAATCGTATCTTCATCTGCCAAGCACTTCCTTAGATGGGATATGTGGAATGTCTGGTGAATTCCACTTAACTCATCTGGTAACTCCAATCTATAGGCCACCTCTACTACTCGAGCAATGATTCGGAAAGGGCCTATGTATCTCGGGCTCAACTTGCCCCACTTTTGGAAACAAATGATACCCTTCCAAGGTGAGACCTTCAACATAACCCAGTCACCCACTTGGAACTCAATCGGTCTATGTCGTTTATCAGCATACGACTCCTGTCTATCTTTGGCTGCCTTCATGAAGGCTTTGATCCTTTCAAGCTTTTCAGTCATAGCCTTGATCACCTCGATGCTCCCTAACTCTTTATGACCAATATCACCCCAACAAACGGGTGTTCTGCATCTCCTACCGTATAGCATCTCATAAGGTGGCATACCAATGCTGGCATGATAGCTGTTGTTGTATGAGAATTAAGCTAACGGTAAGTGGTCATCCCAACTTCCCCCAAAATCAATCACACATGCCCGAAGCATGTCCTCCAATGTCTGAATGGTCCTTTCTGACTGACCATCAGTCTGGGGATGATAAGCCGTGCTAATATGTAACCTCATCCCCATGGCGTCGTGGAATTTCTTCCATAATTTGGATGTAAACCGGGTGTCACGATCAGACACAATAGACACCGGCACACCATGACGAGTTACAATTTCCTTGATGATGCAGATCAGCCAACCTCTCGGATAAATATGTCTCGCGGATCGGTAGGAAGTAAGCACTCTTCGTCAAGCGGTCAACAATCACCCATATAGCATCATACCCTTTCGGAGTACGCGGCAGCTTCGTAATGAAATCCATGGTGATGTGCTCCCACTTCCATTACGGTATATCCAAAGGTTGGATCTTCCCATACGGCTTTTGATGCTCGGCCTTCACTTGCAAGCAAGTAAGGCACTTACTCACATACTCCACTACGTCACGCTTCATACCCGGCCACCAATAATCTTTCTTCATGTCTTGATACATCTTTGTAGCACCGGGAGAATAGAGTATCGAGTCTTATGAGCTTCATCCATAATCTTCACCCGTAGATCCCCAAAACGAGGAATCCACATTCGTCCAAACCGGGTTCTAACACCAAATGTCTTTTCACCCAGCTCCGCGACCAGACCTCTCATTCTTTCAGAGTTAAGATGATCTTCTTTTAATATCTCATCTTGAAACTCTTTAACTTGCTTCATCACATCCGAGGTCATGATCATCTGATATGCTTTCACCCGAATTGGCTCGGGTCTCTCTTTTCAGCTAAGGGCGTCCGCCACATTGGGTTTGCCCGGATGGTAGTGGATCTCACAATCATAATCTTTTATGAGCTCCAACCATCTCCTCTGCCTCATGTTCAAGTCTTTCTGCTCGAAGAAATACTTCAAGCTCTTGTGGTCAGTGAATATGGTGCACATCATCCCATACAGGTAGTGCCTCCAAATATTTAACGCAAAGACCACTGCTGCTAGCTCCAAATCATGAGTAGGATAGTTAACCTTATGAACCTTCAACTGTTGGGATACGTTGGCTATAACTTTTCCTCTCTGCATTAACACACATCCCAACCCCGAGTAGGAAGAATCAGAATAAACCACCAGATCTTCACTTCCATCGGGTAATGACAATACAGGAGCTTGAGTCAACCTCGTCTTCAATTCCTCAAACGCCTTCTCCTAAGCTTGACCCCACACAAACTTCACATCTTTCCGGGTCAACTTGGTTAGCGGAGAAGCGATCTTAGAGTAGTCTTGAATAAACCTTCGGTAGTAGCCCGCCAAACCCAAGAAACTACGGATCTCGGATGGCATCTTTGGAGACTTCCATTGCATCACCGCTTCCACCTTTGTCGGAGCCACCATAATCCCCTCCGGATTCACCACGTGACCCAAGAATTGAACCTCACGCAACCAGAACGCGCACTTGGAGAACTTGGCATACAACTTCTCCCTTCTCAACGTCTCCAACACCTCTCGAATATGACCGGCATGCTCTATCCCGCTCTTCGAATAAATCAGGATATCATCAATAAACACAATCACTGATTTATCAAACATCAGCCAACACACTCGGTTCATCAAGTCCATAAAAGCAGCTGGCGTGTTGGTCAAACCAAAAGACATAACGAGGAACTCATAATGACCATAACGCGTGCGAAAAGCTGTTTTAGGAATATCCTGTTCTTAGGAATATCCTGTTCTTTCACCTTTAGCTTATGGTAGCCAGATCGAAGATCTATCCTTGAAAACCAACTGGCACCTTGAAGCTGATCAAACAAATCATCAATCCTCGTTAACGGGTACCGATTCTTTACCGTCAACTTGTTCAGCTCACGGTAGTCTATACACATTCTCATGCTACCGTCTTTCTTCTTTACGAATAAGACCGGAGCACCCCAAGGAGATATACTCGGTCTAATGAACCCCTTATCAAGCAGCTCTTGCAATTGCTCCATCAACTCTTTCATCTCAGTCGGAGCCAAACGATACGGTGCTTTGGCAACAGGTTGGGCACCTGGTATCAAATCAATCTGAAACTTGATCTCAAGGTCTGATGGCACTGCTAGTAAGTCTTCGGGAAACACATCTGGAAAGTCACACACCATCGGTACATCAGACAGTTGTGGTGTTAGCGTATCCACATCCTTCACATAAGCCAAGTAGGCGCTACATCCACGCCTCATACACTCTCCCTCCACCTCCATTGAGATTACTTTCGGGATCATCATGACTCGATCCCCATAAACAGTTACCGAACTCCCGTCAGGCGCTGTCAAACGAATCATCTTTTTGCGACACACAATGTTCGCCTCGAAGTCCGCCAACCAATCCATCCCAAGAACCAAATCGAAACCACCTAAGGTCATAACGAACGGGCTAACAAGAAACTTATGACCTTCTAGTTCCACATCACAGTCCTCTATCATCTTAGAAATCCTAGTAGACTTACCTATGGCAGTTTCTACATCAAAGGGCGCATCAACACGTCTACTACTAACCGGCAGCTTAGTACAGAAAGCAGCAGAAATAAAACTTTTACTAGCACCAGAATCGAACAACATAGAAGCTAAAGTTTGGTTCACTAAAAATGTATCGGACACAACATCAGGGTCCGTCCTAGCTTCCTCTTGTGTCATGGTGAATGCCCTGGCGCTCGCCCTCGGTCCTTCACTCCCCGTCTTCTTAACCCCGAAACCCTTGGCCCTCGGCTTCTTACAGTCTTTACTCATATGACCACTTTCCCCACAGTTGAAGCACCTCGTACCCCTGCAATCTCTAGCCATATGACCAGGCTTCCCACACTTGAAACAAACGTTCAACCCCCATCTACACCCGCCACTGTGCTTTTTCCCACATTTGCCACACTTTTTCGATCCCGTACCCAGTGTGGCTACATGGCGATCATCCACCTGTGCCTTCTTGTTATCAGTCAAGGCATCACCCCGACCAAACCTCTTCCCACTCCACTTTCGATCATCACCACCCTTCCTACTACCTTCAGCCACCACCACTGCAACCCTCTCATCATATAACCTCCCTGCCAAGTCCACCGCCGACCTAAACATGCTCGGTCGGGCAGCGATCATGTGCCTGCGAATATCCGTTGGCAACCCTGAATGTACCTCTTAATCTTCTGTGACAGAGGCGTCACCTGATCCGGCACCAGACGTGCCATCTCATTGAACTTCATGGTGTACTGTTGATGTGTCATGGTTCCTGCCTCCAGTTGCAGGAACTCCCTCTCCACCTTGTCCATCTCCTGGTGAGGACAAAACTCCTCAATAACCAACTTCTTCAGCTCCAACCATCTCATTCTCCCAATGGCCCTGCTACCCTCGGCTTGGACTATGTTGTCCCACCAGCATAAAGCCGAGTCCACAAAAGAATGAGCAGCAAACTTCAGCTTTTGGTCCTCCCGGCACTCGCTGATATTCAATATAGCTTCCATCTCTCTCAACCGTCGGTGAGCAGCAGCAGCAGTGTCGTTTCCATCAAAAGTAGGGGGCTTGCATCGTTGAAATGCCCCATAGTTACAGCCTCGTACTGCCTCCGGTACAGGCTCATCTTCTTCCTCTTCTTCATCATCGGAGAGAACTGTTTCA
Organism: Flaveria linearis; assembly: GCA_024085815.1. Lineage (NCBI taxonomy): Eukaryota > Viridiplantae > Streptophyta > Magnoliopsida > Asterales > Asteraceae > Flaveria > Flaveria linearis. The sequence goes on from CM044015.1 coordinate 41,504,775, forward strand.
GGCTCTGGTTGCTCCCGTCCTCCCGAGGACCTGTTCCTCTCTTGTCTTTCCCCTTCCCGTACTACCTTAATCACTTCGGTCACCACAGACGGTAAGATTGTCTGCATGACCTGATGCACTTCTTCAACCACCGCCTCTTTCACCGAGGCCCTCAAGTTTGCACTCTCATCACCACCCTTCGGATGAGGGGTCTCGGGTTCTTCATGAACCACCTTTTCAACTCTGGGTCTTCCCCTCTTAGGTCACGGCTCAGCACCAAGCCCATCATGACCACCACCACGAGAGGCTTTCGAAGATCTACCACCAGCCATTCATACGCACGTTAAAAGATTCAAACACCAACACGGTCTTTCAAGGGAACAACGCAGTTTATGTCAAGTATAGTAAGTCCCTAACTACAGTGGCCAGTTGTGATTAGCCACTTACTTTACTCTTCATACCCCAAGCATTACCTGTCCTGACTACATGAGTATTTAAATCTACAAACAGCACATAACCACATACCATGCGCACAAAATACTAGTTAACATTAAAGAAAATACCTGATGGCACGCAGCTACTCAGATTGGCATCCATTCCCTTTCCGTCCCATTCTCAGTTTAAGTTAAGGTTTATTTTGAAAATTTACCCATTTCACTTAAACTTTAGCTCTGATACCAACTTGTAAGGCCCCGTTCCCGGGACACTTACAGCTGGTCATTCATTGCACATAAAACATATAATTACATTCATATTTCATAAATCATCGCAACGGAACATTAAAATAACCATTCATTTATATGTAAATGCTTTTGCAAGTTAATACAACATTCGTTACAAAACATCATTCGGTCGCATTACAATGCAAAAACATTATACAAAAGAATGCCATCCCAAAAGAGCTGAGTAGCCACCCCGTGCCATCCTCAGCAACATTACCTGCCAACTGGAAACACATAAAAGTCAGCGTTGCTGAGTGAGTTCTAGTTTTATAATAAAACATACTTTTCTTTCGTTAAAACCGTTCTTTACTTTCATGCGATAATACATCATACGTACACAAAGATAATATCATTATTATCTTCATCATTCATTACTTTCATTCACATTCATTCATACTCCATACTTTCATTCGTAGGTTCATTTCATTCGATGACATGTGCATTACCCCGAACATTGTGCACGAAGCGGGTAACTAGCCTGAGGTCTTTCATAGACCTCGAATATTGGGTACGGAGATGGCTCCAGCACCTAGGGTAAGTACATTCACCACTTATCTTTTCTCTTTCATTTTAGATCAATGCCATATGCTATACCCCGAACATTGTGCATGAAATGGGTAACTGAGCCCTAGGTCGTTCATAGACCTCGAACATTGTGCACGAAGTTGACTCCAGCACCTAGGGCAAGCGGCAAGGAACCCATACATATGGTCAATCTCAAAGATTGGACCTCGGTGTGCATCCTTCGGGGTAGCTAACCCGCACACCATTGAGCTAACACCTTCATTGGGTGTAACCTCCATACATTTGCTTGCAAGCCTTTCTTACATTCATTCATTCATTAATGCATGCATTCATTCATCATGTTCCTCTTTCATTATCTTCCACTTTATGTTACATAATACTTTCGTTTCATTCATTAACATAACACGTAAAGCCACAGGAAGGATAAACATACGTCATAATAAGGAACATCAACATACACAATAGCATCATCATACAGGGCATCATCATACATACATAACATACATCACGCATAAACATGCAACATCATCATGCCCAACACACCCTTAAGACCCCAACAATCATCTTACTTGAACTTACAGGAACTTCCACGTCAAAACTTACATCTGCACATTCCCCCGAAAGTTAGAAATTAAACTATGCTTTCCTCGGGTACACCAGCCCTATTTGGGAGTATGGGCACCCTTTAGTCGCATGGCCTCCAGGCGACTAAACATCATGCGAATAGACCAATGCGGATGAATGCCTATGTGGATAAACACCCCAATCGTGCGAATGGACCTCATGCGGATGAACACCAATGCGGATGAGCACTTATGCGAATGGGCCCTCAGTCGCATGACTCCCCATACGACTGGCCCCCAATCGTGTGAATGAATTTCAATCGTGTGAATGAACCCCAATCACACTTCATTCGGCCGTATGGCCTCCATTCGGTCTCCTAGCCCTAGCTGATGAAGAATGCAGTTCATCCCGAACCCCATCTGCCATTTTCGACCTCCAAGCTCATCCAAACCCATTCTAAGCCCAAATCAACCATCATAAACCTTAGGAATGCATACTACAATACCATTCAAGCACACACAAGCCTAGGAACAAACTCCAAACGCGTAACACGCAAACCCATACAAATGGGTCAAACACACACACATATAAAACTGGTTTTCAGATGTGTTCTAGTCCTATAATTGACCAAAAACGTGGAAAAGAGGGGTCCTAGAACACACACAAACAACACCAAGAAGTAGAGCTTCGATTGGACCCGCTACATGAGGATTTTGCTCTCTTAAATCCACCCGAACCAAGCTTTTCTCCCTTTTCTCCTTCTCTTCTCCCTATGGCTGAGTTTTTGCAAGAATGGGGAGGGTGTGGGTTGCCCTCTCCCTTTTATACCCCCACTCATCCAAATTTCTTCCCGTTTTGGCAAGTTTGGTATCTCAACTTTGGACTTTATTTCTTTTCTTCTTTCGTCAAATTCAAAGAAAATATCCGGGCGTTATAACACTATACTCAGAAAATACTCTATGTGTAAAATCTTCCGAAGCTAAAAGATGAAGTCTTCCGAAGCTTCAAAGACAAAGTCTTCTGAAGCCAAATGAAGTGAAGATTGATTTCTTCTGAAGACAGAGGAGAGCATGCTTTTCTCGGATGTACTTTTGCATAAAGCTAACCCACTTTCCGTTACAACTCTAAAGACTCACCAACTTGCATGAGTTGGTGCAAGTTGGTGAAAAGATCCATGCTTTTACAACTGTACATTGATGTCTTGAGTCTGTAATTTTCTACTTTATGTACTTTTATCATTTTTGTAATATATTAGGATGTGAGCTATGACATGTCATAGTCACTAGTCAAAAGGCAATCTGCCTTTTGACTCTACATTGATTTTGTTGTCTTTCAATTTTCCAACTAGCATTCCAAGTATAGCCGGTTGTAGGATGTAGTATAAAGTATCTCAGGGTCTTTTATTTTATTTAACATATGTATTGTAACTCTTGTAAAAGAACTTGAGATTAATATACATCATTCTTGAAAATCATATATATTGTTCTTAAGTTCTATCTTATTGTTTAACTAGTGTTTTTGGTATCTTGTTCTTAAATCTGGTTCCCCATTTGAACTGCTAAGTGTTCTAACACTCTCCTTATTATGAGACTGATTGTATTAACCATCCCTTAACCGGTCCTGCAATTGGTATCAAAGCTTTCTAGGCTCTTGATTATAAGATCTCACCATCTTAAATCACCTCAATTCTCAAAAAACACTTAACATCTTAACTGGCAACATTTAAGTCTGATATGGAAACCGGTACCATGGTAAAGTTCCCACTGATCACTCTTGATGACTTTGATACTTGGTGTTTTAGAATGGAAGGCTTCATCAAGTCACAAGATAGCAGGATGTGGGAGTCTGTTACCACAAGACCTTACATTCCATGAACCTCTTCAGCTGCTGCTGGAGGTGGCATGATCCTAAAGGAAGTGGCGGACTACTCTGAAGATGATAGAAAAAGAATAGATATAGATTAAAAAGCCATGACTGTCCTCCAAACTGCTCTTCCAAATGCCATCTATAGAGGATTCAAGAAGTGTAAAACTGCTAAGCAGCTCTAGGATGCACTAAAGCAAATATATGAAGGGTCTACTTAAGCCAAAGAAAACAAGAAAGACCTTCTGACATAGCAGTTTGAGAACTTCACCTTTAAAACAGGTGAAACCATGACTCAATAATACTTTAGGTATGTTAAGATTATAGACATTCTGATGGATGTTAGAGTGAATCTGGAGAACATGGATATTGTGAGAAAGTTCATGTCCTCTCTTCCTAGACAATTGATACACTGCTGTGTGGTCATTAAGAGGACTAAAATCTCAAGACCCTTACTCTCACTGAGTTGTATGGCATACTCAGTGGTTACCAGATGGAGATAAACATGCAAAATCAATTTGGCAACTCTAGCAATCAATAGAGTTCTGCCCTGCATATGGTTGAAAGGGATTGTAGCGAACCACAACACCATTTCATCTCTTACCCTGATAACTCACCAAAGGGACCTTTCATCACCTTCCCAGAGAAACCAAGGGAGAGCTACATCCAAGGAAGCCCATTCCAAGAGACAAACTCATCATAAGCCTTTGGGTCTCATGATGAAAGCACATGCAACTTTCTCTTCACCCTTGAAGATTTGGATTGTATCCATCCGGATGATCTGGAGTATATGAAAATAGTTCAACAAATGGCTCTTCTCACTCATAGAGTCAAGAAATTGTACAAGAGGACGGGAGAAAGTTTCCTAGCAATGTATCCAGTGGAAAGTTTGGACTGAACAAGAGCAAAGTGAAGTGTTACAGCTGTAACCAGATGGGACACTTTGCTAGGGAGTTCAAGGCACCCAGGGCAAATGGTGGTCAGGCACAACCCAAGCCAAACTACATTGAGGGAGCTCCTATCGAGAAGCCCAATCTACAAGCTGCAGTTGCTGCAAAAGAAATAGGCTTTGATTGGAGTTTCTAGGTAGAAAATGTGTCTCGAAACCAAGCACTGATGGCAGATCTTGATGAAGCAAGGTATTGGAACGTCTTTATACCCCAGAGTGCATTGCTAAAGTAAATAGATATAGGTCCTATAACTTAGAGATGAGATCTGATCTTGAGTCCTTGAACATGTTAAAATCTGATTTCAAAAGAGCTGAAAATGAGTATCAGTTAAAAATAGAAGACCTAAAGAAACCATTTCAACTCTTAAACATGTGCATACCAACTAAACAAACAAACAAACAAACAAACATACTCAGTATATCCCACTCAAAAGCAGGGTCTGGGAGGGGTAGGTGGTGGCAAGTCTTTCCTCTATCTAGAGATGAGCATACCAACTACAGGACTCAAATCAAAGATCTCATCACTAATTTAAATGAGTGTCAGGTTGAGCTAGTGATCAACAAAGCCAAGGCAGAGAAGCACGTTCTTGAAGAAAAGACCTCCAAGAACATAATATCCTTATTCTTGCATGCCAAAGTATGTTATCAAAACAAACAGGGACTGGGATCTAGTGAGATAGCTCCTCCACACACTCTATTGTCTCTAAGATCTCCCAGGTGTGGAACTAGTCAAGATGAGCTTCCATTAATAGATCCTACTACTGAAGAGGATGAAGAGAAGATAGTGAAGGATAGATCTGGGAAGAGTGAAGAAGTTCATCCTAACAAGGGTCACTATTCTCCTGAGGAGAGAAAGAAGTCAGGGATGACAAAGTCCATGAGAAAGAACTTGATCTGAGTAGCCAAGAGAATATCAAAGAGAGCTCAGGAGATCAAGGCCACCTTCAACTCTAAGCAGAAACAAATTTTTATCTCCACAGGTTTTGAAGTGGTAAATACTGAGGATACAACTTTTAGCTCTAGTACCAAGAGTTCAAGTTCATGTCCAATTCATCCCTATGAAGGAATAAAGGCTGATCAACTGTGTAACACTACTACACAACATGAACCATCCACCTCTAAAGGCAAGCCTCACCCTAAGAAGCTTGCTATAACATCTAAAAGGATGAGGATGGAGATGGAAAATGATCAAACTCAATCTTCCATTCACAAGAAGATCCTCAGAAGAAAGCAAATTGACTGCATTATGTGTGGTAGTACTTCTCATCTTGCTAATGATTGCTTCTACAATCCCAAAAGTACTGTCAACATAACAAGGAAGAAGACTTCTGAGAGAAGCATGAAAAAGAAAGCTTTAGAAGAAATATGTGTTTCTTTCGGAAGCTACAAAATGAAAATAAAGACAAGTGAAAAATTGCCTTTAGAAGAAAATTTGGTTTCGAAAGAAAGGAATGCTTCCGAAGCACTGAAGCTTGCTGCAATGAAAGCAAGATTTTCCAAAGGGTCAGTCTCCAAAGCGTCCAAAGTTGTAAAAACTTCGGAAGCTTTAAAGGTCAAGTCTAATTTTACAAAGATGGTGTGTAAGATAAAACAAGACCATGTGATTGAAAGTTTTTCATTAACAATAGCAATTGGTCCCCAAACTCTCAGTATAGGATCAATTACTATTGCATTGTCTTAAGTTCATTTTGAAGAGCCCAATACCACTGAGGCTTGGGTTTCCAAATATAACTAACTCTCTTTTATTATGCAGGAATAGCTGAAGACCAAGAAAAATATATGGATTATTAATAGTGGTTGTTCCAGGCACATGACAGGCAATGGTTCTTTGCTTTAAAACTTTGAAAGGATTGATGTAGGGTCAATTGCTTTTAGAGGAGATGCTGGAGGTTATATTACAGGAAGGGGAAGGGTCATAAATAGTAAGCTCAGTATTGAGAAGGTAACTTTGTTAAGGATCTTAGGTACAATCTACTAAGTGTATCCCAATTTTATGACCAGAGACATCACATGCTCTTCACTAAGTATGAGTGCATTGTTCTCAAGCCTGGGGTGGTCATTCCTCAAGAGCATATCTTGCTTAGAGCACCCTAGAAAAGGAACATGTACAAGATCGACTTGCAGGAAATATCTCCTTCAGGAGAAGTTTCTCGCTTTCTATCTAAAGAAAATAGTGATGAGTCTTTTCTTTGGCATAAAAGAATATGCTATGTAAACTTTTAGAACATGAATAAGTTAATTAAAAATGATTTGGTAACTAGAATGCCAAAGAAAGAGTTTACAAGTGATGATCACCGTGTTGCATGCCTAAAAGGGAAACAACACTTGGTGTCTCACTGGTTAAAGGAAAAGAACTCTATCACTACTCCCCTACACTTATTACACATGGATCTCTTTGGCCCTACCAGTGTAATGAGTCTAGGAAGGACCTTATACTGTTTAGTGATCACAGATGATTTCACAAGATTCATTTGGGTTTTCTTTTTTAGAACTAAGGATGAAACTCCTGAGATCTTTAATAACTTTGTTCTCAAAATTGAGAATCAAAGTGATCATAAGGTCAAGATCATAAGATGTGATCAAGGAACATAATTCAAGAATCAAATCCTTAACATATTTTGTGATGAAAAGGGTATTACAAGACAATATAGTGCTCCCAGGACTCCTCAGCAAAATAGTGTTGCTGAGAGGAGAAACAGGACACTGATTGAAGCTGCAAGAACCATGTTGTCTGACTATAAACTACCCATCACTTTTTAGGCAGAGGCAATTAACACTGCCTGCTATATGCAGAATAGAGTTTTAGTAGTCAGGACTCATGGTAAAATTCCTTATGAACTATGGCATAAAAGAAGACCTTTCGTTGGTTTTCTCAGATCATTTGGATGTCCCTGCACCATTTTGAATACCAAAGATCAAGTAGCCAAGTTTGCTGAGAAATCAGATGATGGACACTTTATTGGATACTCTTCTCAAGCTAAGGCTTATGGAGTATACAATATTAGAACTAGAGTAGTTGAAGAATCAACCAATATGATCTTCAATGAGCACACTCTGTGTGTGAAAGGTTCTGGTCCTGGTTGGCTATTTGATCTTGATTTAGTTACCAATTGTTTTAACAAATTTTTTGAATATGTTTCATGATCTACAGGTAATACATCAATAGAAGATCCTAACCCAAGATTTGAGCTAAGAAGACCAAGCAAGAATAATATTTCAGCACCAGTTGTAACTAACCCCGTAAGTGAAGTTTCTATCAACACAACAATGACAAATCAAGCTGATACATCTAAAGTGCCTGAAAATTCCAGCTCAGAGGCATAAAACACAAAGAAAGGAACTTCAAATGTAGGAGTACATAGTGGTGGTGACAATGATCAAGAATTTCTTGATGCTGACAACCACTCCATTAAAGACAACATCAATGATGTCACACACTCATTGGATCAAGCTTCTCTTGAAAAGTGTGCTGATGTGGTGGGAAACACTTCATTACCATATCTAAACTTCTTAAATTTTGATCTTTCTAATCAACTTGCTGTGATTCCTCAACTTAGGATCCACAAGTCACACCCCACAACAAACATCATTGGAGATGTTGAAAACGGAGTGAGAACAAGAGGAGAAACCCATAACAAAAATATTTGTCTATACTCTTGCTTATTGTCCCAGATAGAGCTAAAGAAAGTTGATAAGGCTTTGAAGGATGGAAGTTAGATTGAAGTAATGCAAGAGGAGCTGCTTCAATTCAAAAGACAAAAGGTTTGAAGCCGGTTCCCACTTCCTCAAGGGAAGATTATAATAGGAACCAGATGGGTGTTTAGGAATAAGAAAGATGATAGAGGACTTGTCATTAAAAACAAGGCAAGATTCATTGCTCAAGGGTGCACACAAGAAGAAGGAATTGATTACACTGATGTTTTTGCTCCTGTAGCAAGACTTGAAGCTATTAGGATATTCCTCGTGTTTGTTGCATCCAAGGACTTCAAGGTCTACCAACTTGATGTCAAGTGTGCATTTTTATATGGGTGATTGATGAAGAGGTGAATGTCAAACAACCACCTGGCTTTGCAGATCCAGATCATCCTGATTATGTTTGCAAGCTTGATAAATCTCTTTATGGGTTGCACCAAGCTCCAAGGAAGTAGTATGAGACACTATCTCAGTATCTCTATCAGCATGGCTACAAGAGGGGTACTATAGATGAAACTCCTTTCATCAAAGGAATAGGGAATGACTTGATGCTGGTTCAAGTATGTGTAGATGACATTATCTTTAGGTCAACTAATCCAAAGCTCTGCAAGACTTTAAGAAGCTGATGAATAATAGATTTGAAATGAGTGCCATGGGGGAACTCAATTTCTTTCTAGGAATTAAAGTGAAGCAAGTTAACAATGGCATCTTCATAAGTCAGTCAAAGTATGTACAGGACATGCTTACAAGATTCAACATGATAGAATGTAAGGTTGTAAAGACACCCATAGCTAGAAACCACTCCCTTGTAACTGATCTTGAGGGTGAGTGTGTAGATGAACATCTTTACAGGGCTATGATTGGGTCTCTCATGTATCTTACAACCAGCAGGCCTGATATCATGTTTGCTACATGCATATATGCAAGATATCAAGCTAACCCCAAGATGTTACACCTGGTTGCTGTCAAAAGAATTCTTAGATATCTCAAAGGTGCACCTAAGCTATGCCTTTGGTATCCAAAGAATTCTGACTTTAATCTGTATGCCTATACAGATAGTGACTATGGTGGCTGTAGCATGACTGCAAAGTCCACATCTGGGGGATGTCAATTTCTTGGTTGAAGGATAGTCTCATGGCAATACAAGAAACAATCATGTGTATCTGCATCATCTGCATCAAGTGCTTTGGATTTAGAATCAGATGCTAGAATATGGATACAACTTCAAAGAGACTCTCATCCATATAGACAATAACAGTGCTATCTCTATCACAGAGAATCCTGGCAGCACTCAAGGACAAAGCACATCAACATCAGGTATCATCTAATTAGAGATAATCATGAAAATAGATTGATAAAACTAATCAAGGTTAACATAAATGAATAATATATTGATCTATTCACAAAGGATTTTAATGAACAGAGATTTAAATATCTTATATTAGCTATTGGGATGATTAACCTTGAATAGATTTTCTTAAAACTTAATCTTTATTGTTTTTAAAAAGAATTGTATGTCCTAAGTTGTCTAATCTATCACCTACATAAGCCCAGTTTATCTTGGAAGAAAATCTTCTTCAAATGATATTCCTTAGCATTTTGAAAATTACCAAGTGTATTTTCTTTCGAAAGACATTAACATTGCCTTCAGAAAAAATTTTAGTCTTCAAATCAATAACTACTCAGCAGAAATTTACTTTCGGAAGAAATGCTTACATTTCTTCTGAAGCCAAAATATGCTTCTAAGTACTTATATGCATTTGAAGAACAAATTTCTTCCGAAAGCAATTATGTCTCAAAATATTTATTCTCTTTAAGAATAAATTTTTCAAGTTTTAATATCTTCTGAAACCAAATACTCTTCGGAAGAGAAAATACTTCAAGTAATTTTTCTTCCGAAGCCATTTCTCACTAAGTTTAGGAATATCTTCCAAAGTCAAAATTTAGCTTCGGAAGTTTTTCACAAAACTTCTGAAGATAAATTACCTTTGGAAGAGTTTCAACTTCCAAGAAAACTATCTTTTGGGCACTTTCTCAGAGGTGGGACCGACATTCGGACTTCAAAATTTATTCTTTCGCATTAACTTTGTCTCAAGTCCATTTCATATAAATATACCCAACGGTTCCCCCTCTTTCACTATCTTCTTCATCTGCAATTTCTCTAAACCTAAATTCCCACTCACTGCCTTTGTTCTTACCTTCCTTTACCTTAAAGCTACCTCAAATGGCCAACCTTAATCCCTGAAACCAACTAGAATTTTTCATGTAACTTCACAGGCAACACAATCAGGTTGTTCTGTTAAACTCTGAGAAAGATCCAAGTTCTCAGAGGTTTCTCTATTTCACTACTTCACCTCCCTCATCATTGATCCTCCACTCTATGAGGATTAAATTTTGGACTTTTGGAAGTCCTACAAAGAGTTCACCATGGATGGGGAGACTGCACTGTCTGCCACAGTGCAGCAGAAGGACAATTTTCATCACTCCAGCTTCCATCAACTCTCATATACAGCTGGATGATGCAGAAGGTGAATTTTCCTTCCCAAAATCTGTTGTAAATCATTTCTTTGAGCAGATGGGCTATGAAGACGACTTCACAGTCAGAAACTTCAAGAAAGGGAAGATTTCCTCTCAGTGGAAGTGTGACAACCCGAAAATTTTTCGCGATTTAATACAAAATTTATGTGATTTTACAAATTAGTTTTGTATTTTTATTATTATTTAATAATAATGTTAATAATAATAAAAATAATGATAATAATAATAGTAATAATAAAAATGATATTACAAATGATAATAATAATAATAATAATAATGATATTATTATTACAATTAATGGTAAAAATAATAATTATAATAATAATGATATTATTATCAAAAATAATGATAATAATAATATTAGTATTAAAAATAATAATGTTAATAATGGAAATAATAATAATATTATTATTAATAAATAATTTATAAAAAGATTAAATTGAAGTTATAAAGTCCAGGGGGTTATTTGTAATTTTTAAAACATGTTTAAAAGTTAAAACATAAAATTTAAAACATTTTAAAACCCCAGGGACCATTCTGTAAATATTCAAACCCAACCCCCTTTTTTCCCGTCGGACACTATTCCGGCCACCAACGCCGGCTAACTCTCCGGCGATACCAAAACAGCCAAACCACGCGGTTTTAACCCGAATAAAACACCCCGACAGCTTCACATGAATGATTCGAACCAAAACCCCACATAAATTTGGAAACAACAAGAGTGCGATCGATCCCAACCCACGTGAACCTCTCGGCCACTTTACAGCTTCTGAATCGCACTAAAATGCAACAATAATCGAATTAAACTGTACCTAAACAATTGTATAAGTATAACCAATCGGTCTACAATTCCAATTACACCAGCAAACACACAGAAACCTCAATTGAATTCTCTCTTCTTCGCGGACCTGCAACTTAGTTGACAGTGGTCTTAGAGGCACTATAAACCGAAATTGAAAGGGGGCTTTGCATCAAGATCATCCCACGAAGCTACCCACAAAGTTAATTGGATTAAAATCATCATTTGAACATCCATTGAGCTCGGTCTCTGTCGCGGCTGTTCATCGAGGTGTTTCACTTCAAAACAACACCATTTAGGTAATTAAATACATGCTTATGTTCGATTCTTCATGGGGATCAAAAGCCCCATGAATATAATTGATAACAGATTCGAAACGATGATCAATTTGATTGAATTCGAATTAGGGTTCTAAAGGTTTTGGGGATTGAACGCGGGTGATATTTAAAACTAATTGGAACCAGTTTATACCGCGGCTGCGGCCTTGGTTCACTGGTTCCCTGGTTACTTGCAAACTGTGAGGTCCCGGGTTCGACCCCGGGGACCCTCACTTATTTTTTTTAAGGTCTTTTTGAGTATTTAAAAATATATAAAAATTATTAAAAATTATAAAAATAATTTTTAAAAGCTTCTGTTATTTTTAACACCATTAAATATTTTTCTGTAAATTATTTAATTAAAGATACTTTAAATAAAATTTATAAAATAATATTTAAAAATATTATAAATAACTATTTTTATAAAAATAGACTTTAAATTATGATTTAAAGTATTAATCCATTAATTGGACACCATAACATTTTTATTTAATGATAAATCATAATAATTATAGAAAAATAATTATTTAAAAGCCTAAATTATTTATGAAAATAAATATTACATGTGTTATAAATTATTATCCATATAAAAATGGATTTCCAAATAAATTAGATCATCAAATTATTAATGGATGTTATAATATTTTATGGACTTATTTTGATAATATAAATACAAAGTAAATTTTATAAATATTTATAAAATTTTACAAAAATTAAATATAAACTTATATGTTTATATAACGTCTATAATTTAATTAGAATATAATGATATGTCAAAATCATTATTAAACTAATTAAATTTTATAAATCATTAATTATTAACAAAAATAATTAAATGATTTAATGTTTATAACGAATCCCAGAAAACCAAAACCTAGATCAATTGAACACCAGGTTCAAGATCTAACTTATTTAGGTTTTTGGATTTGTACCAGTTTGCTTACGTGAAATTATAATTCCGTAACAGGAATTTACTAGGTTGTCAACACCACACAGGAACTGAGGTGAGTTCATAACTATTCCCCTTTTTAATTATTTAAATATTTTGGGGCTGGAATACATGTTGTAATTAAATTTACAAATTATTTTTGTGTATTATGTTAAATAATAATTGGATCACATTTATGATTACATATAGTTATTATGAAATCCTTCTGTGTAAACTGGGCTATAAACAAGGCAGGGATCTTTTGGATAGTACTATCGGGGAGTGACTAACCCCCACAAAGGTTTGGACATGTGGTCCTTATCAGATGCACAAAGATCTCGCTGTCATTCGGGATGACTATTCTGTGGGAAGGCAGATTGTTGCGCTATATAAGTTTTGCCATTATAGTTCCATTTACAGCCCATATGAGGATAAATGTAAAGAGAGGATTCGCGCCCTCTGATTTGAATTATTAAAATAACATAATATACACATGAAAGGATAATAAACTATGTTACATGGGCAAATCCTAGGTGAAGGATTTGTTGGGCTTGTACATAGTGGGTATGTGGGATAGCGGGTTCACCTTATTAAAAAGGGTTCCGACAGGCTATTCATATACCGGTGAGTAAATTAAACTCACACTTTTTCAGTAAATCCTACTTGATGATAAATGATGTTTTATCAATGTGTTTTACTTACCTATGAACTCACCAACCCTGTGTTGACACTTGATTTACATGTATTCTCAGGTATCTATTAGGAGCTTTTGGACGAGCACGTAGGATCATATAAGAGCTCAAGATACATATTGGTTATTAACAAGACATGATTAGAAGTATTGTTAAGAAACAATATATATATATTTATTTCCGCTGTGTATAATATCTAATGCTCTGAATAATAATGGATTGGTTATCTAAAACTTATCATATAGATAACTGCATCTCATGTGTAACTACTGTGTTCGATCCTGTTTGCTCACCCCTCCGTGATAGATTCCAGACCCGGAATTTGAGGGTGTGACAGATTGGTATCAGAGCCATTGGTTATAGTGAGTTAGGAATTGCATCTAGCCTATAGCCACACACAATAGTTGCACAAGGTAAATTGCCTTAGTTAGAGATTGACTAAGATTAAGAAGTTATATGCCTTATGTGATTCCTCTTATACCTTGATTCCTATCAATACACACACGAATCTTAAATCATATTCTAAGGCGTTGTGTGCCTAATTCAAGTGATTTCAAAACTCGATTGTTATTAATGGTTTCAAAGTCTCGTCAAAGTCTGTGTCATACAACTTGAACACATGCAATGCTGGAAGAGTAAGATGCCTGTATCTCGGGGTGTTCTGTCTAGGCAAGGTATTCGCATATATCCAAATCAACCGATGGACCTGTTTACCTTACCTGGGAACCCTTGGGATGAGTATCTGCTTATAGGTACGCATGTCTTCAACAAAGTTGTGATTGACTTAATACTTTGATTAGTCAACGTACTCGCTTTGATTCACGAATCAAACGAATACACTCGGAACATCTCATTGTCGTGTTGAATAATTCTTGTCCTTGATTTCATTTTCCCGAAATAATACATACATATTAAGTACTTTTATCATTAATGACCACTATACTCGACAAGATATGTTAACCCAATACGAGGAACCGGGGTGATCATGCAAAACAACTTACCATTACGGGTGCACACGTAATTGTAATTTGTCGTGCATGCTAAGTCCGGTGAATCTGGTCGGGTGGTAACATAGTAGTCCGTATAAGTCATCATTTCTACACGTTGAGCAAGAAAGCCTCGGTTCTCATAGAACATATTTCCATGAAAATTCTTAATGATCTCTCAGAATGGCTTCTCGTCAAATCCGTTCACGGTCTAGAAACTCTAGTCGTAAGATTGCTGCTATTGTAGCACGTGAAGTTACTGTGGTCAATATACAAGCCTTTAAGACATATGAATCAAATTACCTTGACGAGTTCCATTTGGTAATCTAGGTTACACTTGTCCTAACCTAAAGTGAGACTTGTTTCCCTAGTACTTGCCCTGACATGGTTATACCTAAAATCCTGAAAGTATGAAGGATAGGCAGCTATCATTAGACATATTGTACTTATATGCTTGTAGTTTATTTACTATTACTTAAGTCCTGTCCTACTTAGAGCCTTCATGGTATTTCCAGTCATAATATTAATTATATCCTTTAAGAGGCATTCCTCCACTTAGCATTTCAGTAATTGAGGGACTGATTGAATGTTTAGAATGAAAGTGGACTACAGGAGATATAGAAGGGTGATGATACCTACATACATTAAGTTATTCTTTGGGATGATAATAAATTAGGGTGTCGTGTAACCGATTTAAGCACATTTTTAGTAAACCAGTGATGCTTATATATAGGATTATTGAGGGTTTGAGATGAGTTCAAGCCTTGGTGATTGAGGACTATTACTTAAGGAATGAAGTGCAAAAGTTAGAATTGTAATTCAAAATCATGCAATGGTAGGGTTAAGTCGTGCTCTTTATACTAACAAACTCCATGAATTGATAAAACTGATGTCATACCGTATGACATTAGACCAAATAGAATTAAGAAGGACACTGGGAAAAATCTAGTAAGTAGTAGAATAAGCCTCTCTGATGGTTTGGATGATTTGCTTTAATGCCAATGTTGTGAACCTAGCTATGTTGGTTGATACGATTAAGCTAACATGTGTTAAACGGGGACATTAAGAAGATTGGAGTTCCGACCATTACCATAAGTGTGCCCTAGGTTGATTAGGACCCCAAGACGAGTTAGAAACAATCAGAACTAGGAAATGACTATAACTAGAAAGTAAGAATTGTTAAATTATGGAAATAAAGGTAATACATCACGCGGTCATATATTTATGACTGAAGCAAGCCACATTAGACAGGACAAAATGTTGTTACATGCACGTACCTTATCATCGGTAGCTACACATCTATTTGATACCAGGGTTGATAATAGCTTTGATTCTTCTGGAGTTATTCTTCAATTTAGCATTAACCCTAGTTGCTTAGAAATTATCTCTAGACACGGAGTGCCAGTGTCTATCATCTCTAATCGTGACACACGGTTCACATCTATCTGTTGGGATAAACTTTAGAAAGCTCTAGGTATTTGCCTAGATATGAGCACAGCCTATCCTATCACCCTAAGACTGATGGTCAAAGTGAAAGAGCCATACAGACTCTTGAGGATATGCTTAGGGTTTGTGTTATTGATTTTGGAAAGAACTTGGAAGGTCTTCTACCTTTGGTAGAATTCTCATATAATAATATCTATCATTCGAGCATCATGGCGGCACCAATCGAGGTCTTATGTGGACGTAAATGTAGATCATCGCTTTGCTGGACAGAGGTTAGAGATAGTTAACTTGCTGGCCCAGAATTGATCTTTGAAATTCATGAGAAAATTGTCCAGATAAGAGAACGCATGGTTGCTGCCAGGGATCGCCAGAAAAGCTACGCTGATAAACATCGTAAGCCACCTGAATTTCAGGAAGGAGATAAAGTTTCGCTAAAGGTATCTCCCTGGAAGGGAGTTATACGCTTTGGGAAACGAGGGAAATTGAACCCTCGCTACGTGGGACCTTATGAAATTGTCAGAAGGATTGGCCCAGTAGCCCATGAATTAAATCTACCTGCTGAACTTGGTGGTGTGCACAATGTTTTCACGTATCAAATCTAAGGAAGTGTTTATCCGATGAATCACTGGTTGTGTCTTTAAAGGAACTGCAAGTATGTGAGAAAACTCAGACATGTTGAGGCACCAGTTGAAATCATGGATAAAGAAGTTAAACAACTTAAGCATAGCAAGATTCCGGTTGTCAGAGTTCGGTGGAACTCCCGGCGAGGTCCTAAGTTCATTTGGGAATGGGAGGACGAATGATGTGCAAGTATTCTAACTTGTTCAAAAACATTACGAGTACATCTTAATTTTCGGGACGAAAATTCCTCTAACAGGGGGATGATGTGACAACCCGAAAATTTTTCGCGATTTAATACAAAATTTATGTGATTTTACAAATTAGTTTTGTATTTTTATTATTATTTAATAATAATGTTAATAATAATAAAAATAATGATAATAATAATAGTAATAATAAAAATGATATTATTACAAATGATAATAATAATAATAATAATAATGATATTATTATTACAATTAATGGTAAAAATAATAATTATAATAATAATGATATTATTATCAAAAATAATGATAATATATATTAGTATTAAAAATAATAATGTTAATAATGGAAATAATAATAATATTATTATTAATAAATAATTTATAAAAAGATTAAATTGAAGTTATAAAGTCCAGGGGTTATTTGTAATTTTTAAAACATGTTTTAAAAGTTAAAACATAAAATTTAAAACATTTTAAAACCCCAGGGACCATTCTGTAAATATTCAAACCCAACCCCCCTTTTTCCCGTCGGACACTATTCCGGCCACCAACGCCGGCTAACTCTCCGGCGATACCAAAACAGCCAAACCACGCGGTTTTAACCCGAATAAAACACCCGACAGCTTCACATGAATGATTCGAACCAAAACCCCACATAAATTGGAAACAAACAAGAGTGCGATCGATCCCAACCCACGTGAACCTCTCGGCCACTTTACAGCTTCTGAATCGCACTAAAACGCAACAATAATCGAATTAAACTGTACCTAAACAATTGTATAAGTATAACCAATCGGTCTACAATTCCAATTACACCAGCAAACACACAGAAACCTCAATTGAATTCTCTCTTCTTCGCGGACCTGCAACTTAGTTGACAGTGGTCTTAGAGGCACTATAAACCGAAATTGAAAGGGGGCTTTGCATCAAGATCATCCCACGAAGCTACCCACAAAGTTAATTGGATTAAAATCATCATTTGAACATCCATTGAGCTCGGTCTCTGTCGCGGCTGTTCATCGAGGTGTTTCACTTCAAAACAACACCATTTAGGTAATTAAATACATGCTTATGTTCGATTCTTCATGGGGATCAAAAGCCCCATGAATATAATTGATAACAGATTCGAAACGATGATCAATTTGATTGAATTCGAATTAGGGTTCTAAAGGTTTTGGGGATTGAACGCGGGTGATATTTAAAACTAATTGGAACCAGTTTATACCGCGGCTGCGGCCTTGGTTCACTGGTTCCCTGGTTACTTGCAAACTGTGAGGTCCGGGTTCGACCCCGGGGACCCTCACTTATTTTTTTAAGGTCTTTTTGAGTATTTAAAAATATATAAAAATTATTAAAAATTATAAAAATAATTTTTAAAAGCTTCTGTTATTTTTAACACCATTAAATATTTTTCTGTAAATTATTTAATTAAAGATACTTTAAATAAAATTTATAAAATAATATTTAAAAATATTATAAATAACTATTTTTATAAAAATAGACTTTAAATTATGATTTAAAGTATTAATCCATTAATTGGACACCATAACATTTTTATTTAATGATAAATCATAATAATTATAGAAAAATAATTATTTAAAAGCCTAAATTATTTATGAAAATAAATATTACATGTGTTATAAATTATTATCCATATAAAAATGGATTTCCAAATAATAAATTAGATCATCAAATTATTAATGGATGTTATAATATTTTATGGACTTATTTTGATAATATAAATACAAAGTAAATTTTATAAATATTTATAAAATTTTACAAAATTAAATATAAACTTATATGTTTATATAACGTCTATAATTTAATTAGAATATAATGATATGTCAAAATCATTATTAAACTAATTAAATTTTATATAAATCATTAATTATTAACAAAAATAATTAAATGATTTAATGTTTATAACGAATCCCAGAAAACCAAAACCTAGATCATTGAACACCAGGTTCAAGATCTAACTTATTTAGGTTTTTGGATTTGTACCAGTTTGCTTACGTGAAATTATAATTCCGTAACAGGAATTTACTAGGTTGTCAACACCACACAGGAACTGAGGTGAGTT
The DNA here is from genome assembly GCA_024085815.1 of Flaveria linearis. Classification (NCBI taxonomy): domain Eukaryota; kingdom Viridiplantae; phylum Streptophyta; class Magnoliopsida; order Asterales; family Asteraceae; genus Flaveria; species Flaveria linearis. The sequence continues at coordinate 41,523,686 of CM044015.1, forward strand.
CATAACTATTCCCCTTTTTAATTATTTAAATATTTTGGGGCTGGAATACATGTTGTAATTAAATTTACAAATTATTTTTGTGTATTATGTTAAATAATAATTGGATCACATTTATGATTACATATGGTTATTATGAAATCCTTCTGTGTAAACTGGGCTATAAACAAGGCAGGGATCTTTTGGATAGTACTATCGGGGAGTGACTAACCCCCACAAAGGTTTGGACATGTGGTCCTTATCAGATGCACAAAGATCTCGCTGTCATTCGGGATGACTATTCTGTGGGAAGGCAGATTGTTGCGCTATATAAGTTTTGCCATTATAGTTCCATTTACAGCCCATATGAGGATAAATGTAAAGAGAGGATTCGCGCCCTCTGATTTGAATTATTAAAATAACATAATATACACATGAAAAGGATAATAAACTATGTTACATGGGCAAATCCTAGGTGAAGGATTTGTTGGGCTTGTACATAGTGGTATGTGGGATAGCGGGTTCACCTTATTAAAAAGGGTTCCGACAGGCTATTCATATACCGGTGAGTAAATTAAACTCACACTTTTTCAGTAAATCCTACTTGATGATAAATGATGTTTTATCAATGTGTTTACTTACCTATGAACTCACCAACCCTGTGTTGACACTTGATTTACATGTATTCTCAGGTATCTATTAGGAGCTTTTGGACGAGCACGTAGGATCATATAAGAGCTCAAGATACATATTGGTTATTAACAAGACATGATTAGAAGTATTGTTAAGAAACAATATATATATATTTATTTCCGCTGTGTATAATATCTAATGCTCTGAATAATAATGGATTGGTTATCTAAAACTTATCATATAGATAACTGCATCTCATGTGTAACTACTGTGTTCGATCCTGTTTGCTCACCCCTCCGTGATAGATTCCAGACCCGGAATTTGAGGGTGTGACAGGAAGTACCTCCTCCATGTCATTATCTACAACTTATCTAACAAACATAGAGGATGAGACTAAATTCCAGAAGACCTCTCTTTCATAGTACATGGGATGGTTCATGGGGTCAAGTTCAGGTATTCACAATTTGTTTATAATAATTTGCTTGCAAACTTAGACTCCTTAAAATATTATATATTCCTTAGATATGTCCAGCATATTCTCAACTTTTAACTGGGCTCACAGTTGAGGGGAACAGGTAATATTCTAAAATTAAGACAGATGTATCCCGGCATCTTCAAGACTATAAGAAAGCCAACAGTTGGCTTCTCAGGTGTAGACATAGCCCTGGTCTTAAAAATGTTAGAGCTCATTACTCAAGGTGACAGGCTAGCAGCACCAGCTAGTGTTGAACCCACACCTTCCAGTTCAAGACAACCCACACAGCCACAAATAACCATCACCTACCAAAGAAAATCCAAGCGAACCCCAGCATAAGTTATTCAACCTGTGCAGGCACCTATATCGCTACCCATACAGGAGGAAGTGGACACTAGAGCTCTCACTTTTCCTGATGAGCAAACCACTCCCATCACACAAATGTTCAGTCATGAGGTTCCTCACATTTAGACTGAAGAGCTCATAACCAGAAGCCTTAAACCTTCACTTAGAGTCTCAACACTCTAGTGAACAACCTTCATGGGAAAGTTACCATCCCCAGCTTCTAGATCTAAACCAGCCATTCCTAGCCTAGAATTCTATGATGATGAGGTTATGGCACTCAACAAGTATCATGAATCTCTTATCTTTCCTTACTCAAAGAGAGATGAGTAGTCATGTGTCATCCATATCTAACCCACATCATCCACCCACTCACTGAGGCGGATCTTCCTGAACCTGTTCAAGAGATTCATATGGAAGAGGCTCTCACTTATGCAAGTGATTATATCATTAAGAACTCAACCATGGCAACCTAGCCCCGGCAACCCAGCCCATTGACACTTCAATTGAAGTGCTCAGTGAGTAGGAGAAATCTAGAAGCCAAGAACACCAAGCTGGTGATAAGGATGAAGATTTAGGTCCGTTTCTCTCAGTCCCCAGTGATTCTTCTTCTAAAGATGAGGGAATCTCAGACCAAAGGTGCAAAAACTAACCAAAACATGCACCTATTTAGTCTCCAAGATTAGTCACTTGGAATCTCAAATGACTACCTTGCAAAGAAGGGTCAATGATCAGCAACTTAAGATTTCTGATCTCAAGGAACAACTGGCTATGAGATCCTTCAGGAGGAATCAACTACAACACAAGAACCTGAGGATGTGATAGACTTAACCTCTAGCTCACATATGCAAGTGGGTGATGCTACCAAAAAAGGGAGGAAGTTGTCATAATCACAGAACCTGGGAGTCCTTCTCAGAGTATGGACATTGAGGATTCACTAACCTCACCTGTAATTGTCCACACTTAGTAACCTTCTCAAATTCATACTGAAATAGACTCTTTTATACAAAGTCTATTTAAGGAGGGTATGCCAAGGGCAATGTCATCCCCACCCTATGGAGCTACAAATGAAATACATGGGTGGAGGTATGATGCTGATAGAAGAGCCCTAGTACTGCATAGATTTCAAGGACAACAAGAGGTCTTCAACTTTCAGACCTTGAACTTCTATGACAGTCTCTCTTTAATCAATATGCCACTTGTCAAAACTCAACATAGGCACGCTGACATATTGGCAGAGAGAATCCAGACAGGATTGTTGAAGAATTCAGACAAAGAAGAAGACAAATACAAGCAGGCAATATCATTGGTCAACTGGATGTTGAGGTTGAACCTAAGATTAGCTAAGAAGGTAAAAACTTGACTGAAGGCCCAGTGACAGAACCTGTGAGCATTGTCACAGAAACAACTACTTCAATATCTTTTACCCTTAGTGAGGCACCAGCAGGTGAAAGTGCTTCAAAACCTCTCTCTGGATAGAGCTTAACCGCTGAACCAAGTAATGAAGGCCAAAGCTCTCTCCACCCTGAATCACCAAGGCCTATGAGTGACAAAGGGAAGAGGAAAATGACCTCTGAGGAGATTGTGGAGGAGGAAAGAGAGAGGAAGAGGAAGCTAAGGGGAGAGAGTTATACTGGTTCTTCAGGCTTCATGGAAGCTACAATCAGGACAGCCCCCAGGGCAAACACTCATGATGATGAGTTGAGGGCTGCCAAATTGAACTGTTTAGGAACCAGGAACTATAACATTGATGAACTCATCTCTCTTTCCTTAGAAGAGCTAAATGAACTGGCAGACTTAGAGCAGGTAAAGGAGAAGAAGGAGGCAGAGGATGCAGAATTGCTCCTCAAAGTTAAAGAAGAAAGAAGGCAAAAGAGGTTGTACAAACATGCTCCTACTCTCTTCGCAGTCCATGAAAGCCCTGAGAGAGAGGTTGTGGCAACTGAACAACCTAAGGTAGACAAGGAGACTGACAGACAAAACATGATCAACTACCTGAGTGCCATAATCATCTATCAGGCATCTGCACTTCTTCCCTTCTCATATGAATATGTTGAATTTGAATATCTCAAGTAGCTAGAACAATAGTACATCAATGAACAAAAGGCTGCTAAGAGAAAAATGAAGGAAGAAGCTACAAAGTCAAGAGCCATCATACAAAAGAGTCAAAAGAAGTCTGCTGACAGACAAAGGATGATGAGTTTCTTCAAGCTGTATGGATTTTTCAGAAGGAGGCTGGGTCCAATGTCTCTATCCACTATGGATGAGCACATTAGAGTGATCAAGCAGAAGATTAAAAAGGAGAGCTTGTGAATTCTTCACCAAGCCAAGCTCCTCCTGAGGTAGAGGTTAAGGTTGAACCAACACCGATAACATAACTTGGACCTTCAGCTACATCTTAGCCAACATCATCTCCTATTCCACAATAGGGTTCTACTCTTTCTCCTTTTGAACCTGTGAGGAATGAGGACCCAACTGAGAGAGGCACAACAGAACAACCTGGTACTCAAGACCAGCCCTCTCAGTTAATCACTCTAAAAAGAAAGAAAAGGATGGACATGAAGAGAGTATCTAAGAAGAAAAAGGCATCCACTTTTAGACCTCAGGATGAGTCAGAGCATCCTGATGAAGTGCAACAAGAGGCTGCTCAACCAACTCCTACTCAGGCACAATCTTTTGCTACTGGAAGACCTATCTTATATTCAACCTTTGCTACTAATCCAGACAGATGGTATGTCACCAAAGATCAAGGTGGTCAAGATGTCTACTTCTGACAAGACATGCTTGATCTACCTCTGCATGATCTCCATGACATGAGAAGGTACTATGAGAGTCTGAAGGATCCTGACCAAATAATGAAGTAGGGAATGGTCTGGATCCTAATAAGGACTGTCAACTGATAAACGACCTTCTCTTTTTTTGTAGCATCAGCCTAGGGGGAGTTTGTAAGGTTTTATATAAAGGCTGATGCAACCAAAGCAACCAAAGGCTTCCTGCATGCATGCACATAGTACCAGGTAGAAGTTGCTTCGAAAGATTTACACTATACTCGGAGAATACTCTAAGTGTATAATCTTCCGAAGCCAAAGACCAAATCTTCTGAAGCCAAAAGATGAAGTCTTTCGAAGCTTCAAAACAAAGTCTTCCGAAATCAAATGAAGTGAAGACTGATTTCTTCCGAAAATAGAGGAGAACATGCTTTTCTCGGATGTACTTTTGCATAAAGCTGACCCACTTTCCGCTGCAACTCTGAAGACTCACCAACTTGCATGATTTGGTGAAAAGGTTTATGTTTTTACAATTATACATTGAGGTCTTGAGTCTGTAAATTTCTACTTTATGTAATTTTATCTTTTTTGTAATATATTAGGATGTGAGCTATGACATATCATAGTCACTAGTCAAAAAGCAATCTGCCTTTTGACTCTATATTGATTTTGTTGTCTTTCAATATTCCAACTGTCTTTCCAAGTATAGTCGGTTGTAGAATGTAGTATAAAGTATCTCAAGGTCTTGTATTTTATTTAACATATGCATTATAACTCTTGTAAAAGAACTTGAGATTAATATAAATCATTCTTGAAAACCATATATATTGTTCTTGAGTTCTGTCTCATTATTTTACTAGTGTTCTTTTCATCTTGTTTTTAAATCTGGATCCCTATTTGAACTGTTAAGTGTTTTTACAATCTTTTCATTGTGAGACTGATTATTGACCATCCCTTAACCGCTAATGCAGTTATTTTGGTCAAACCTTGAGGGAGGAAAACCAAACTTAACTCTAGATTTTTAATAAAATAATCAAATAATATATTATTATTATTATCTTTAGATGATGTATCCATAAGGACGTAATGGGGTGTATGGTTATTTGACAAGTAACTACCAAGTAAGCAGAGCAGCGCCAACATCGACTCGAGATTTGGATCATAATAATACGATGTTAGCCGACTCTGCTAGTAAACTTCACTTTGACCTTTGTAAAGTGCAATCAGATATAGAAATTGTGTTCATATACGGCTCGATCCAACTTGAGTCCGCCCGGCCGGTGAGCTAACTCATATTTCATTTTATTTTGTGGATTTTATATGTCTTTATATAAGTCCCAAATAAACAAGCTAACATTATAAAGATATAAGTCTCTAAAATGTTACACGACCTAAATCCAACTTGATAAAGATTTATTCAAGCAAGATAACGCGAGAGCTACCTTCCTCGAACTCTAACTTCATAGTTTTATGTAGCAAAGTAACTCAAGCTAAATTTTGAACAATATTTTACCGACCTAAATACAAGCGTCTTGTACGAGCCACTGAACATATAAATATGTTCGATTATGTTATTGTATGCTTTTTTGGGATACACTGGGTATGTTTGTTTGTTTGTATGCTTTTTTGGAATGAAATGATCCAATGGTGAAACACATATATCTTCTGTCGGCCAATATCTTTTAATATTGATTTGATTAGCACCTAAAAAACAATGAATCATATGCTCTTGTCATTGTCAACCTTTATATGTTGAGCATATGAGTGAAACACCCTTATTATAAATCCTGAGTGTTCGATCACATTAACAAATACAATTATATATCGTCTGTCTAGACAAATATAAGCTTTCAGTTTTTGTGGCGATTGTGATAAATAATCTATTCTTCAATTCCTTACTATTGATATCTACAACATTTAAAGATTTCTTGATCTTCAACTTTTAAGAGTTTTTGTTTCACTTAATATAATTTATAATCATAAGTTTAGATTTGATCAAATTGCTCAATTCATTGTATGTTCACTAATTTTGATTGTGTGGTATTCGGCTACCACCGCCTTCACCATCATCTCCACCACCACCAGATTCATAGCGGCCATAAGCCCACTTTCACCATTAACGATTTTCACACCGACTTTATTCTCTCACATCTTGGTTTTTTTTTTTCTCGGTAAAAAAAATTAAATACCGATTATTGATGAAACTAGTTTGGATTCAAACCTGTTTTGAAGTGGAAAATGATATGTTGGGTTTAAAACTAGAATTTATCTAGTTCGGTTTGTTTCACCAGTTTTGACGGGGCAAATTCTAAGCTCCTCTTAGACGGTTCGGTTTTAACACAAACTTGTTTTTATATCGGGTTTGGAGCGGGTTTTGGTTTGCAAATCAGTTTTCGTCACCTTTAAAAGCTCCATATTTTACTGTTATTTAAACAAGTAAATTAAAATTATTTATATTCACTAAACAATATGTTATCAATCGAAACTATTTAAGGTTTTATGTAGGAACCCGTTTATATATTATATATAGATATATAATATAAGATTGATTTACAGAGAATTACATGGACAAAATGAGTAAAATATATAAATTAAAACAGAAACAAAATGATTACAATAGTATGTAAAGAATTAAGAAAATCATGACGCGATCAAAATAACATCAACAATGATTGTACGATTCATCAATCTTAGCCAAGCAACATATAGAATTACTTGAACAGAAACATATAGAATCACTCGAATCGAATCTGTAAACGAACAAAACAAGTAAAATTAAAGATGTGGCTGAGGGTTGCTGTTCAACAGCAGTCCCTTAAAACAGATTTCAGGCCACCCAGGTGAAACCGTCTGTCTCCCAGGGTACAACAGCCGAAGCAGTGTGTACTACCGGGACTAGCCTAGCACCCGAATAAATACCTGAAACAACGACATGGAGTTCTGCTAAGGATGGGAAAGATTGCGATGAAGCAGAAGGATTGCTGCAACTCATGCAGCTGATTACAACACGATGAAAGAGTTGTTTTTTGTGGCGTTTCTCAGTTTTTTGTATCTATACATATGAACTCTTTACTCAGGTTTTTAACCTTGGCACATGGAACCTCAAGAGTCTCCTTAGCTAGCATTAAAGATTTATTAATCATCCATGAATACGAAGTGACCTTGGCACATGGCACATTAAGCATTAAGAATACGAACAGTTATAACCTTTGGAGTTCAAAAATACTAAACCGGCTCTCAAGCGGCTCGCGGCGATGCGAGCGTGCGAAGTGCCAAGTGCCGCCATCAAACTGCCACAATGCGACCAAGCGCCACGCCCACGCCCCCGCCCCGGCCCCGGGCGCGGGCGCGCGGGCGCGTCGGGCCCTTACAGGCCCTTCTGTCAGTCACTGGGTGTGTCTACTTGTATAGAAGATATTATTTCCATTACACTCCCAGCTATAAACTACTCTATTCTTTTTATCCACCAATGTAGGACAACATGAAATTTCAAATTCAATGTTCTAATCAATCATCATGCTCAAATCATACTCAATGATTATATTCATAATAAATAAATGAAAAAACATAATTTCCATTCATTTTTTTTCAACAATCCCCCACATGAATGAAAATTACTCCTCATCATGGTTTCTCGATATAATTTCAACAGTCAAGTATTGCCGGATAAGTAGGTGTTCCCTTTGAACTTTTCGTTGTGAAGTGCACTTAGCCTCCTAGCGACTGGTAGACGCGATATCTTTGAACCAGTCCCTCTGTGTGTAGACGTTATTACACCTTCACACAATTCTCTCCTTAGTCTGGCTAGACCCTCATTGGTGTGTCCGTTATGGTCATAGACACTTGCCTGGTTCTGTGAGAGCTCTAGAAATTACGCACCCCATAATTCCATTTGAAGCGACCCCACTTCTCTCTTCACATAGGTGATTTTGCCATAAATCATTAAAAGCCATTGGCTTAGCCTTCTTTGTCACTGTTTTGACATAGGAATGGTCTCGGAAGCATGCTGCTCCCTTTGTGTTTTGGGCGTTCCCCCACAGTGACCATAATTTGTTCAATTAGGTTGTCCGATTGAACCTAGGTCATGGGATCTCCAGTCTTCTAGGTTAGGTTTCCTTCGAACAAATTACCCCAAGGGCTTTAGTCCCATTCCTCTCGACGACTTATGCACTGCCTCTTTATTTAACCCTTTTGTTAACGGATCCGCAATGTTATCCTTTGACTTCACATAGTCAATTATGATAACCCCAGTCGAGAGCAGTTGTCGTATCGTGTTATGTCTGCGTCGTATATGCCTTGACTTCCATTGTACATCACACTTTGAGCTCTTCAATTGCCGATTGGCAATCACAGTGTATACACACAGCCGTTACCGGCTTAGGCCATCCCGGAATATATTCTAGGAACTGACGCAGCCACTCTGCCTCTTCTCCAGCTTTGTCCAATGCAATAAACTCTGATTCCATGGTGGACCTAGCTATGACAGTCTGTTTCGATGATTTCCAAGATATAGCGGCTCCACCAAGAGTGAATACATATCCACTTGTGGATTTGGAATCTTTAATGTCAGATATCCAGTTGGCATCACTGTATCCTTCCATGACAGCTGGATCACGGCCATAATGTAGACCATAATTTCTTGTGTACTCAAGTACCTTAGTAATCTTGTCATGCTCTTCCAATGTTTAGAGTTTGGATTACTTGTGTTCTGCTTAGTCTGCTCACAGCATAAGCTAAGTCTGGTCTTGTACATGTCATTAGATACATCAAACTTCCAACGACCCTTGAGTATTCCAACTGATTGACCCCTTCACCTCTATTCTTTGATATACGGTGACTGGTATCGATTGGAGTTAAGGAGACACCTGTGTCTTTTGCACAGAACTTCTCAAGGATCTTATCAACATAGTGAGATTGACTTAGGACCAAACCATTTTGGGTCCTTATGATCTTAACTCCAAGGATCACATCTGGTATACCCATGTCTTTCATATCAAATCTTGTTTTCAACATATCCTTCGTTGACTTTACCATGTTATCATCACTGCCGATGATAAGCATGTCATCCACATATAGACACAAAATAACATAGCCTCGGGATGTGTCTTTCACGTAGACACATTTATCACACTCATTGATCCTGGACCCATGTTCAAGCATCACCTGATCAAACTTTTGGTGCCGCTGCTTCGGAGCTTGTTTCAACCCATAAAGAGATTTCACGAGTTTGCAAACTTTTCCCTCCTGGCCAGGAGCGGAGAACCCTTCTGGTTGCTCTATATAAATCTCTTCTTCTAAATCACTATTTAGAAATACGTTTTTTACATCCATCTGATGCACCTTTAAATTTCTCAAAGCAGCAATCGCAATCACCAACCTTATTGAGGTTATTCGTGTCACGGGCGAGTAGGTGTCAAAATAATCTAGACCCTCCTTTTGTCTATACCCTTTGATCACCAACCTTGCCTTATACTTGTTAATGGAGCCATCTGATTTTAACTTTCTTTTGAATATCTAACGATGTCCAAGTGGTTTGCACCCAGGAGGAAGATCTACTAACTCCCTAGGTATGATTCTGTAAGATAGATTCAATTTCACTTTTGATGGCTTCTTTCCATTGAGGTCCTTCTGAAGAAGTGACCGCAACTTGGTAGGTTTGAGGTTCACTCTCAACCATATAAGTAAGAAAGTCAGGTCCAAAGGATTTATCAGTCCTTTGCCTTTGCTTCTTCTTATTTCAACCTCCTCATTTCCAGATTGTTCTTGAGATTCATCTATTTCAAGGTCATTGTGGGGAGCAGTCTGGTTCTCTTGAATGAACTCATCACCTGGTTTTGAGGGACCAGCTTGTTCTTTTCGCAAGCAAGGAAACACATGTTCAAACCATGAAGCATTCTTTGCCTCTATGATAGTATCCTTGCATACTCCAGGATTCTTTGAATCGTGCACCAAAAACTGAAGTGCGCCACCAGAACGGGTATAACCTATGAATACGCAATCCACAGTTTTAGGTCCTATTTGTAAGCGCTTTGGTGGTGTCACGACCACTTTTGCTAGACAACCCCACGCTCGTATGTATTTATATGAAGGTTTCATCTTTGTCCATAACTCATATGGTGTTACATCTTTGTTCTTTAAGGGTATCATGTTCAGGACATAATTAGCCGATAATATGGCTTCCCCCACATGTCCTGACTCACCCCAGAGCTTATTAACATAGCATGGTTAGCCACAGCATGCGTAACCTAGGTACCAACCAATGGTCCCATAGTAGAGGAGGTCATAGGTCCTGTGGTGGAGTTTGTCTGTCAGCTTCAGTAGACATTTCTGAAACAACGGTTAAAAGGAATCAGTTATTGATTAACAAATAATCAATTTAGTGAACTCATCACCAATGATCAATTTCCTAACTTTTGATCACAAAGTTGGGTAAACGTAAAATTTTAAAACACGATTTATAACAACACCAAAATATGGAGACAGATTAAATTCAAACTTACACAAAGTTTGAATATAGTTATACAAATCAATAGAGCACAAAAAACAGGTTTTAAATTTCTGTTTTAAGATTGTAGGAACCCGTTTATATATTATATATAGATATATAATATAAGATTGATTTACAGAGAATTACATGGACAAAATGAGTAAAATATATAAATTAAAACAGAAACAAAATGATTACAATAGTATGTAAAGAATTAAGAAAATCATGAAGCGATCAAAATAACATCAACAATGATTGTACGATTCATCAATCTTAGCCAAGCAACATATAGAATTACTTGAACAGAAACATATAGAATCACTCGAATCGAATCTATAAACGAACAAAACAAGTAAAATTAAAGATGTGGCTGAGGGTTGCTGTTCAACAGCGGTCCCTTAAAACAGATTTCAGGCCACCCAGGTGAACCCGTCTGTCTCCCAGGGTACAACAGCCGAAGCAGTGTGTACTACCGGGACTAGCCTAGCACCCGAAGAAATACCTGAAACAACGACGTGGAGTTCTGCTAAGGATGGGAAAGATTGCGATGAAGCAGAAGGATTGCTGCAACTCATGCAGCTGATCACAACACGATGAAAGAGTTGTTTTTTGTGGCGTTTCTCAGTTTTTCGTATCTATACATATGAACTCTTTACTCAGGTTTTTAACCTTGGCACATGGAACCTCAAGAGTCTCCTTAGCTAGCATTAAAGATTTATTAATCATCCATGAATACGAAGTGACCTTGGCACATGGCACATTAAGCATTAAGAATACGAACAGTTATAACCTTTGGAGTTCAAAAATACTAAACGAAGTGCCAAGTGCCGCCATCAAACCGCCACAATGCAACCAAGCGCCAACGCCCCGGCCCTGGGCGCGCTGGCGCGTCGGGCCCTTACAGGCCCTCCTGTTAGTCACTGGGTGTGTCTACTTATATAGAAGATATTCTTTCCATTACACTCCCACCTATAAACTACTCTCATTCTTTTTATCCGACCAATGCGGGACAACATGAAATTTCAAATTCAATGTTCTAATCAATCATCATGCTTACAATCATACTCAATGATTATATTCATAATAAATAAATGGAAAACATAATTTCCATTCATTTTTTTTCATCATTTTATACATATTCTTTAGAATTCAAATCAGTATTTTTCGAATTATATCCAGAAACTATTTCTGAGACATCCGGAGACAAATTATTTAAGTCATTTAAGCATGTGATGATTATTTACTACTTACTAGAGACATTGCAAAGAGGGAGTCAATTGGACACTTGCTAGAACAAAAGTAAACTACTTTTTTTCATGCCTATTTATATCATTTTAATCATTCTGAAATTATAAAATCTTATTTTGTCCCCTTTAACATTTTATATTACGCACTTAACATTATATTGAATAATATTGGCTTATTTTCTCAAGAATTAGAGGCATGATCAATTATGTTTCTCTTTAAAATCATACTAAGAAAACTCAATGTGATAAAGGAAAAAGAATAGAATGTTTATAATGCTCTCCTTTGTAAAATTTTAGTACTTAAGTAATTGTAGTAACAAAAAAATAAAACAAAGAAAACATAGAAGATTGGATCAACAAGCATCCCAACCCTATCGATCTATATGTAAATTAGCGCCACTTTATAGTCTTTTACAACAACTATCATTAGATCAAACTCATATACACCTAAATAAATCCTCCTCCGTCACAATCAAAAGTTAAACATGTCAATACACGCTTTAAAAACTACTCATATCGTTATATATATTTTCTCATTATTCTAAATCTAAATCACCCATCAGCTTAGCCCTATTACAATACAAAGTTTGTTATACTAACCATAACTACATACAACAACATAACAAAAATCTCCATTCGGCACGTTTCACCCTCCTACTATTAACACTAGCCTAGGATTTTCAATAACTTTGTCGGTCAAGATATAGTAGAGTTGACACTACGACTCTTTGTCGAGGTGACATAAAGTTAAACTTGTGTCGGAGTTGTTTGAATGACTCCATTTCTACGGTACTAGCGTTGTGTCCCACCCAAAAGGAAGTCTTTACCTCCTATAACAAGTTTTTGTTAATTTACTTCAACAATTACCTTGGCTCCAATCTTCATGTTGTATCTTTATCAGCGTAGTGACATCAAAGTCAAAGCCTTTTAGAGTTGCTTTGAAATCACTATTTGAAGAACCTCAAAAGGCATTGGTTTTGATTTGGGTTTGGGTCTACTATAAAGAGTAGCCACATCAAGACCGTTGTTAACGTAATTGTTGAAGTAGTTTAACAAACAGTCGTCATAGTAGGCAATGACTTAATTTGTTTTGGTTGTGATACAATGCTAGTACGTGTTAATGGAATCATTTAAACAACTTTGGTACAAATCCAGCTATATGTTGCCTTGGCATAGAGTCATAATGTTGACTTGGTCGCTATCTTGACGAGCATAGTTGTTGAAGAAACCTCGGCTAATGTTCATGGAATGAAGGGCGGAAAGTGTGGGATCAAGATTTATTGGTATGTAAGTAGTTTGCCTTATCATAGCAAACAATGTACCTCGGGTGAGCTAGTGATGTGGTTTTAATTAGAAGAATGAAAACAAAATATTTAACAAGAAGAGTAGTTTTAGAACGAGTGTTGACGTGTTTGATGTTTTATTTGTAGTAAGAGGATTTATCTATGCAATTCAGCTTGAAAAAATGATTTTTCTTAGTTAAAAAAAATATAACTAATGTTAAATGATACATAGACAGGAAGAGATGCTTGTGTATCCAACCTTCTATGTGTCTAATGTTTTAGTTTTTTTTTAATAAATATAATACTGAATTCGTTAATTGCTTTTGTTATTTTTCAAAGATTAATATTAGATTAAATTGTCATTTTCTTTTATATGATTTGGTTACATTTGTTATTTTTATTCAGAATAATGTTTTTACATCTGCCTTCTCTTGGTTTAAAAGGTTGTCATTTTCATCTAAAATATTCAAATTAGTTAGTTTAAAATGTTAAACATCCATCATTAAAATGAATATTTATGTAATTTTACAGATAAAAATAAAATCTTAAATTATTTATATATTATTGGTAAAATTTTATTCACGTATTATTGTTTTATTCATGAGATCCACTTTAGCTCTTTTATCTTTTCATCTTCAAACCTTTCATCGTCAGCTGAGATTATCGGCTTCATCATGGGTGGTGTCGTTGAGAACCCATTGCAAAAGGGTTTATAATGGAGACCATCACAACAATCACAACCATAAATATCATCTCCCCTATATCATGATTCACAATCACCGCCACACTAACATCGCCTTATGACAAAGTTATAAATCGAGATGAGGGGGGCAATCGACTCAATGAACCACATAGATGAAAGAGCATGTTCATGGTTGGTGAAGCTCTTATTAAATTCCACTCGATAAAGTTATGTAATAGGAATTTATAGTTTGTGTAAATGGTACATTTGTCATTTTACATGCTTAACATTTTAAATTAACAAAGTTAATGTTTTTGGATGAAAATAAAAGTTTTATAAACCTTGGGAAACCATATGCAAATAAAAACTTTTTTGGATAAATATTGAATGTGACGAAACCACGAAGAGAAAAACAAAATTCATTTCAAATAATATGATTAGAACTTTTGATATTCAAATACCATTCAATCACAATCAACGATATTTTTATAAATAGGCAAATTTTAAGATGTGAAGTGGTTTCTTGGTTGAGTTTGATTTATATGTGTTTTTAGGTGTTCCGCTAGTTAAGATAACGGAACTACCTGACGTGCTAGTGTGATGTGGACACTACCGCTAGTTAAGATAGCGAAAGAGGTACAAATGTTGACTTCCGTTATTTGGGTTGGCGGAAATTATTAGTTTTTGACTTTCACTACTTGATAGCGGAAGGGCCAAATTTTCATTTTTAAATTTATGTAACAAAAAAGAGGTAATCATTCAAACTTAGAACTAACTAGTATGAAGCTCATGCGTTGTTGTGGGGGCGTAAAAACATGTCAAGTAGCATTAATGTCACACCAACGAATAAAAAACAGTGTAGTTAACGTAGGGATTTTTTAATCCCATAGTTTGAGGGCGGACCTTGAGCAACTGGTAAGGTTGCTGCTTTGTGACCTTGAGGTCATGGGTTCTAGCCGTGGAAACAGCCTCTTGCACAAATTGTGCAAGGAAAGGTTGCGTACATCTGATCGCTTCGCGATCCGCCCCCCTCCCCGGACCCTGCGCAAAGCGGGAGATTCATGCACAGGGTACGCCCTTAGTTTAATACATGATAAATTTTAAAGAACTGAAAATTTATAAAAACTTATACATGATGTAGAGGGTGATGTTAGTTATAAATTTCAAGTAACTACTTGAATAGTTTTATGATTACAAATAAATTAGATACGATTCCGTGGAATTTCTAAATTTTTAGCTCAATAAATGGGAAAACATCTACCAAACCAAAAACAAGTACCGAACCGATATTTTTAAAAGCTCAAATACCCAATTTTACCCTTTCATATCTTACTTGTGTTACTTGTGATTCAGTCACCGTTTGTTTGGTAACATAGATGTGTCATGACACAACGTTAACATGTAAAACAAAACTATAACTATAACAGTCACGTTTAAGTATGATTTTTTTTCTCCAAACTCGGTCAAAAAATCAATTTAATCAATTTTACATAATCTACAGTTTAAAAAACTCAAATACACTTCACAAATTCATATCTAACTCTTCTTACCTACAATTCGGTCAATGTTTGTTTGAAGACGTAGATGTGTCCTAGTACATTGGTAATGTGTAAGACATAATTGCAACAGTAGCATTTATGTATGAATGTTTACCTCTAAACTTGGTTAATAATTAATTTAATCACTTTTTATCAATTAGGTAAATTTAATTGAATATTTGGTACTTCCGCTATCTCAACTAGCGGAAGTCACAAAGAATAATGTTCCGCCAACCAAAATAACGGAAGTCAACATTTGCAACTCTTCCGCTATCTCAACTAGTGGAAGTGTCACATCATACTGCCATATCAGGTAGTTCGCTAGTTGAGAGTTCCGCTATCTCAACTAGCGGAACATCTAAAACATACATAAGTTAAAGTCAACCTAAAAACCATTTCACATCTTAAAATTAGCCTATTTTTAAATAAAACTTCCACAATCAGCACCGCCATCCTGATCTCATCATCGTCTTCGTCTTCATCGGTCGTAAGAAATAAAAATATGTTGATTAGTGCCTTAGTTGTTCGCTGCAATCAATCAGATTTGTGATTGGTTTATTGCTCATGGACGTATGGTATCAACAAAAGATCGAGGGATCAATAATGAAATAGAGAGAATAGAAGAAATAGGCTACAAATGAGTGAATTATGGGCTTATGGACAGATTTTGTGTATCTATTTACTAGGGTATGTGCATCGCATGTGATGATGGAGAAGAAGAAGAGTGATATTGAATGAAGTTGGCTGAATGGATGCAAGAAAAAAACCACAATTTGTTCTTCATTTTGAGAGGAGTCTGCCCATGATGTCAGAATGTTGGCTGAAACTTGAAATGGTGGTGGTGGTCAACTGAGTCAAAGAAGTGGGTCCAATTTTAATTTAAGTTATTATGTCTTTTGTTTTAAAGATAATTATATTATAGTATAGTATATATATATTATTCTAAGTGGTCGGTAACTACAGTGAAAAATTAGAGTTTCATGGTTTGACCCCGGAAGTTTGATAGCTTGCAAAAGGACCCGTATATGCTTTTAAGCATAGATACAAGCCCTTACTTACATCCTCTTAAGCATAATGTACAATTAGTTGATGCATGCATTTGGGTTACTAAATATCATTTGGGATCTGGTGGTAAACACGGGTGGGCGCCAACGGGTGGTGAAACTTGAGAGAAAGAACACATATCCTCTTGCAGCCAAATGCCGCCTTAATCAGCTATGAAACCATCGTATCCACTGCCAGCCATCAAGCTTACTTAAGGAGAATGAACATTGAGGTTGATGATGGTGTCGTCATGGTGGCGGTGGTGACGGTGGTGATCTACATATTTTGATATAAGAGAAAAAAAACTAAGATAGATGAAGATGATTTGTTTTGACGAAAATGAGATTTTTCAACGTGCAAACTAAAAAGTAAAAATATGCAATAATAATTATAGGTGTTCAAAAAAACGGTTTGGCAATCGGTTCGGAAAAAAACCGAAACCGGTTTCAAATGGCGGTTCAGGTTCGGTTTGTAGGGTTCCTCTTTCAAACTGGTTCT
>CM044015.1:41540758-41725758 GCA_024085815.1 Flaveria linearis
GATAAATCGAGTTGGTGGGTGTGCTTAATTACCTGTTTATGGTGTTAATTCGATGATGAATTCTTGATGAACAAGTCGCGGCTATCGTAGCACTGATTAGATACCCAAATGATGATGTTAATCAAATTAATTGCACAGGAAGTTTCTATAGGTGTTAAGGATAGATACCCCTCTGTTAATTTGGGTATATAAGGTGTTTAAGTGAGGTTTCGAATGAGTTGCAGGTCGCGGAGAAGAAGGTTTGATGAACGGGTGATTTCGTGTGTTTTCTGGTTGAATTAAGCTCAAAGGAAGGTTTTAAATAGTCATAAGATTGTTAGTGGGTGTTCAATTTTGATTATTGTTTAGTTTTAGTGCGTGATATGGTGGGTGGCGGCCGAACTTTCGGTCGAAAGTGGGTTCGTGGATTCCGCACTACCATTTCTAAATTAACAGAGGGTCCGAGTTCGAATCATCCTCGTGAACATGTCGGTACCTTTTGATTGAGTTGAAACCATGTAATTCGGGTGTTTGGATCTCGCCGGAGCTTGGCCGGAGGTTTGGCCGGAATTTCGAAGGGGAGACGGGCGGGTGGTTTGGGTTTCAAAAATTACAGAATGGTCCCTGTGGTTTGAAGTTTTATTATTTCATGATTTAACTTTTTAAAACAAGTTTCAAAATTTACAAAAACCACCCCTTGGACTTTATAAATTAAATTTAATAATTTTTATAAATTATTTTTATTAATAACATTATTATTATTATTATTATGATTATTATCATTATTAATATTATTATTTTTAATAATATCATTATTATTATTATTGTTTTTATTATTATTAAATAATAATAAAAACATAAAAACAAATTGTAAATTTACATGATCATTATATTAAATAAAAAAATTTTCGGGTTGTCACATCATCCCCCTGTTAGAGGAATTTTCGTCCCGAAAATTAAGATGTACTAGCAACATCCTTGAATAGGTTAGGATACTTGCGCATCATTTCGTCCTCTCGTTCCCAAGTGAACTCAGGACTACGCCGGGAGTTCCACCGAACTCTTACGATCGGAATCTTACTATGTTTTAGTTGTTTAACTTTCCGATCCATAATTTCCAGAATATAATTTCGTGGTAAGGTGTTGTATAGAAATCAAGATAAGACCAACAATGATAAGAAAAGTTACCCGTTGGAATTTAAGAATCCCAAACGTCACCATATGAAACGACCTTAACGCATATCTTGTGAATATGTATTTCTCCTTTGACCAACCATCGGTCTAAGAATAATACGCTATGCGAAGATCTTGAAATGGGTCCACAATAATGGTTAAGAATATTATTAAAACAGAAAATGAATCAATCATTCAGAATAACGATTGGTGTTTTAACACATACCACGATGTACAAATATTTGAAACGGATGCAGGTTAATTTCTCGACGTTGTGAGATAATGGGTTTGCTTTTACATAAAGATTACTCTGAACCTTTCCTTGGTGGGTAAACTCGATAGCATTGCTGATCAAGTGGGTGAGGATTTGTCTAATCCGTAAAACATCACCATTAATCTCCACTGGGACATCACCTCTTCTTGGCCTAAATTTTGTGGCCTCCAACCTCAGAACTCCTGAATCAACTTAGGAAAAGTCTAGGATGTCACTAATAAGTTGAAGGACTAGATCATCAGAAGACAACATGACACTCAAAAGTTGTTTCTGATCTTTATCAAGTTTTGTTGTTGATAGAATTTCTGCTATGCTAACGACCCCTGATAATTGAGATCTCATCTCGTGTGACATGGTTGCTAGCATTTGTTTTGCTCTCATCGTTACCTCTGTAACATGAACAGTTTTATTAAGTTCTGTCTCCTTGGCCTTCTGTACAACTATTTCTTCTCTTAGTTTTGCCATCTTTTCTCTCTTTTTCACCTGATCAGTGATTTCCATGCCCATGTAATTAACACCAATTTCCTCCCCATTTTTGCTGAACACGGGTTCAACATATATTAAGAATGATTTGGCTCCAAATAACTCAGTCTCAAAAGTAATTCCTCTCTTTACTGGTAACTCTCTGCAGAACTTCTCTTTTAAAGTCTTGTTGTTCAAATAGAAATTTAATGATTTTCAAGCTTAAGGATTCAAAAGCGATTCAAGAAGTGACTTGAACAATAGGAAACATGCTTTGCAAGGTAGCAATATTTAAGTACGTTTACATACGCAGTTTCAACAAACCATAAGCACAGCTGAGAACATTTGTATGACTAGAAAGTCATGAACATAAGTTGACAATATCTTCAGCAGAGAGAGTGTTTAGGAAGGCTACCATCGCACAATCACGTTTTGATGATAGCTCAAAATGAAAGTCGATAGATAAGGAATAAATGATTCCATATAGCTAGGTCAAATGAGGATAAATGGAATAAATCAGTTTAAGAAGTTAAGTGCTCCAAGCTTAGAATAAAAATCAACCTAAAACGATTGGGTCTCCTTTCAGGTTCCGAGATCATGCTTTGGTTTGATAGGTCGAACCACCTTCTCCTGACGGACTATCTTGGTTTCCTTCTTTGATAACCAATTCATACGGTAAGTCTATGTCAAGGTCATGATGTTCGTGTACTTTTGTGTAACCTCTAATTATTACCATTGGTCATTTTAACAGAGTAAATAATTTCTAAACAACTAGGGTTAATGCTAAGTTAAAGAATAATTCCAGAAGAATCCAAGCTTGTTATCAACCCTGGTATCAAATAGATGTGTAACTATTGATGATAAGGTACGTACATGTAGCAACATTTAGTCTTGTCGAATGTGGCTTGCGTCAGTCGTAAATGTATGACCGCGTGATGTATTACTTTGACTTATATGACCTTTATTTCCATAATTTAACTGTTCTTACTTTCTAGCTATAGCCATTTCCTAATTCTGATTGTTTCTAACTTGTCCTGGGGTCCTAATCGACCTAGGGCACACTTATAGTAATGGTCGGAACTCCAACCTTCTTAATGTCCCCGTTTAACACACGTTAGCTTAATCATATTAACCAACATAGCTAGGTTCACAACATTGGCATTCTTGTCTACCTTACCGCTAGATTGCTTGTTTGACCCTCCAACTTCTTTCTACTACTCACTAGATTTTTTCAGTGTCCTTAATTCTATTTGGTCTAATGTCATAAGGTATGACATCAGCTTTGTCAATTTATGGAGTTTGTCAGTATAAAAAGCACAACCTAACCCTACCATTACACAATTTTAGAATTACAATTCTAACTTTTGCATTTCATTCCTTAATCACCAAGGCTTTGAACTCACTTCAATAACCCTATATATAAGCATCACCGGTATACTAAGAATGTGTTTAAACCGGTTACACGACATCCTAATTTTCCTTAGCATCATCCCAAAGAATATGTACAATGAGTTTCATCACTCTTCTATATTTCCTGTAGTCCACTTTTATTCTAAGTATTCAATCAGTTCCTCAGTTACCGAAATACTAAGTGGAGGAATGTCTCTTAAAATGATTGGAAATACCATGAAGGCTCTAAGTAGGACAGAACTTAAGTAATAGCAAGTGTCAGTAATGTTTTGTTACCTTTTACAAGGTCTTACTAGAATTATGATCCTAGCACCCTAGGGTATAGAATAGAAAACTTGTAATACTCATGATCGTTACTTCTCCCACGTCCACGTCCTCTTCCAGACATTCTTTAAATTACCAAATATCAAAAGCTATCAGTCGTATGAAAATAGACCTTTTGTCTTGAAATGAAAAGGAAGAGAAATTCAAGGATGTAAAGAAACAGACAAGCTAGAGAATCAGTCCGAATCAGTGGGATTAACACAAATGTCATGGTTTTGAATTTCATCCAATTTCAAGGTAAGGGTGAGCATTCCTACAAGTAGAACTGATAGATAGTTAGTGGTTATGTTTTATGAAGACCGAGACTTTCTTGCTCAAGGTGTAGGAATGATGACTTATACTGACTACAATGTTACCACCCGACCAGATTCACCGGACTTAGCATGCACGACAAATTACAATTACGTGTGCACCGTAATGGTAATTTGCTTTGCATGGTCACCCCGGTTCCTCCTATCAGGCTAACATATCTTGTCAAGTACAGTGGTCATCAATGATAGAAGTACCAAGTATGTATGTATTATATCGGGGTTGATTAATCAAAGTATATGAAAGGATCAGTAAAGTTTGGGAAATCATTGACACGCCAAGGTAATTTGACCCATTTGCCTTAGAGACCTGTGTATTGACCATAGTTTATCACTCATCCCAGAAATCCCCAGGTAAGCATACCAGGTCTCGCAATGAGATTTATGCGATATGCTTGCCTTAGCCCGAGGGCCTTTTGCCAGGAAATCCAGAATACAGGTGTCTATGTGTCACACAAGTTCATTTGGCTCATGGAATTCAAAACCTCGATAAGATTTTCATAGATTAGACTAAGGATTTGAACCCACGATGATAAGTTAAGTTTAGGAAGACTAGGAACATGTAACTAACTAACTGTGTGCGGTTATAGTCTAGTGTGTATGCAACCTAGTTCTCTATAACCAATGGCTCTGATACCAATCTGTCACACCCTCAAAATCCGCGTGCGGAGTTCTACCGCGAGGCGTGTGAACAAACCAGGATCACAGTCAATAGTTACTCGGAACGACTCTATATGTTACATTTAACATAACAAACCAAAGTTCAAACTTTATAATACATGCGGAAGCGTTAAACAAAATAAACAAACTCAAAATATATTAAGATAAACAAATATATCATTTTTTAAGCGTTAGGATGCATGCTTGACCCGTGTAGTACTCCTAACAGCAGTCTAGATTTAATAACCTGAGAATAGCATACTAAAAGTCAACACATGGTTGGTGAGTTCAAGAGTTTGCGTTTAAACATAACAGTTTAACAAAAGTGTAATCAACCCAATGGTTGATGTGTTTCAAGAGTTTGCGTATAAACATAACAGTTTTATCAATAGTGTGTATCAGCCCAAAGGTTGATCAGTTCAAGAGTTTGCAGTTAAACGTCACAGTTTAACAATAGCGTATATTTAAGCATGCGCATTGTAATGGCTAGCTAGTCCATTCGCAAATGATATTAAATAGTGATTTCGACATTGAAGCTGACTGTGTTATGTTTGCCTCCAGCCATGATGTCATATTGTGACAAATGTTCATAGGACAAATTGCACCCGGTTGACCTCGAGTCACACAAGTGGGGCTCGTCATACCCAGTAGTACTACCCAACTTTCCCGCTATCCAATATTAACAATTCGAAAGTGTGAGGACTTTTATCATAATAAACAGCACTATATTAATATCCATACACATCTTAGATATATAAAAAGCGTTTGTAACATTACCAGTATGCTATCTCCCCCAAAAGAGTTTTAATAAAACAGTGGGGCATGAACTCACCCAAAAGAGATTTAGTAAAACAGTGGGGCATGAACTCACCTCAGTTCTCGTGTGATGTTGATAAGCTAGTAAATTCCTCCTAAGGAATTATAATTCACATAAGTAATTTAAATACAAATTCATAATCTGGTGTTCAATTGATCTAGGGTTTGGTTTTCTGGAATTTATTATATACATTAAATCATTTTATTATTTCTGTTAATTCGTTAATAAAAGATTTGTGTTTCATTAATTTAATAATGATTTTAACATATCATTATGTTAAAATGAATTTTAGACATATTTAAATATGTAGGTTTGTATTTAATTTAATAAGATTTTATAATTAGATTTATAAAATCTAATGTGTATTTGTCTTTATCAAATATGTAATGTTTACAAGTTTTAATTAATCTCCACCTTTATATATTTTATAAGAAATAATTTGAAATAATACACGTAATAATTTATGAAATTATAAAGAAAATATCTTTATAATTTCCATGATTTTATAATACAATATCCAATAATGAATTTATAATTTAAATTATTATTTTAAGTCTATTTTTATAAAAATGGTTATTTATAACATTTATAAATAATATTTTATAAATATTATTAAGATGTTTTTGGTAAATAAATTTACAGAAAAATAATTTTATACTTTCTAAAATAACCAAAGTTTATAAAAACTATTTTATAATTTTTAGTAATTTTTTTTTGTATTTTTAAAAGGCTTAAAAAAAACTTTAAAAGAAAATATGTTGGGGGCCGGGTTCGAACCCGTGACCTCCAACTAAACCACACACGCACCAAACCAGTGAGCCAAGGGACTCACCCGCGTTTGAACCCCGTTCTATTTTCTTTTAACCTCTGTTTTCAAATAACACCCAAATCAACCAAGAACCCTAATTCGATTGGTATCAAATTGAAGGTCAATTCGAGGTTAACAACGTATGGATTCATGGGGCTTTTGTTCCCCATGATAAATCGAGTTGGTGGGTGTGCTTAATTACCTGTTATGGTGTTAATTCGATGATGAATTCTTGATGAACAAGTCACGGCTATCGTAGCACTGATTAGATACCCAAATGATGATGTTAATCAAATTAATTGCACAGGAAGTTTCTATAGGTGTTAAGGATAGATACCCCTCTGTTAATTTGGGTATATAAGGTGTTTAAGTGAGGTTTCGAATGAGTTGCAGGTCGCGGAGAAGAAGGTTTGATGAACGGGTGATTTCGTGTGTTTTCTGGTTGAATTAAGCTCAAAGGAAGGTTTTAAATAGTCATAAGATTGTTAGTGGGTGTTCAATTTTGATTATTGTTTAGTTTTAGTGCGTGATATGGTGGGTGGCCGGCCGAACTTTCGGTCGAAAGTGGGTTCGGTGGATTCCGCACTACCATTTCTAAATCAACAGAGGGTCCGAGTTCGAATCATCCTCGTGAACATGTCGGTACCTTTTGATTGAGTTGAAACCGTGTAATTCGGGTGTTTGGATCTCGCCGGAGCTTGGCCGGAGGTTTGGCCGGAATTTCGAAGGGGAGACGGGCGGGTGGTTTGGGTTTCAAAAATTACAGAATGGTCCCTGTGGTTTGAAGTTTTATTATTTCATGATTTAACTTTTTAAAACAAGTTTCAAAATTTACAAAAACCACCCCTTGGACTTTATAAATTAAATTTAATAATTTTTATAAATTATTTTTATTAATAACATTATTATTATTATTATTATTATGATTATTATCATTATTAATATTATTATTTTTAATAATATCATTATTATTATTATTGTTTTTATTATTATTAAATAATAATAAAAACATAAAAACAAATTGTAAATTTACATGATCATTATATTAAATAAAAAAATTTTTCGGGTTGTCACACATCCAATTCCTAAACCAGTCAACATACTTCACCGCCCTCACTGTGAACCCAACCGTTTACTCCAACAATATGGCCGAATTCTGGGCCAATGGACGGAGTGAGCTTCTGAATGATTAGCAGGTTATTTCGGTCAACGATAAGCGGCCAGGAGCTGATCCTTTCTGAAACCACCATCGAGAGCATATGGAGCTCCATGATGCGGGTTCCCCTATGGATTTCCCCAAAACACGACTTGGAAGAAACCTACATTTAAATGGGCTATGGCAGAAATATGCAGAGGTTGATTGTATATAAGTACAACTTCTCATTCAACTGGAAGTTCCTTCTGCACATCGTACTCTATTGCCTATCAAACAAGTCTGGGGGATGGGATCAAATCCCATGATCTCGGGTACTTGGTCATTGGAATGGTAAGGAACCAAAGGTTCAACTACTCTAAGTTTATGCTGATGAACCTAATCAGTAATCAAACTAGGGATTCTTTCTTCATGTATCCCCGGTTCATCCAGCACTCATAAATTGCGAGTTGGACCAAGACCAACTAAACTTGGTCAACCACTAACGGTTCCTCACATAAGGCTAGTGTCTTCAATATTTTAGAGAAGGTTTCACCCAATTTCACTGGCAGTTCACTGATCTGCCCTAAGGTATGTTTGAGCCAATGGCTCATGGTGACATCCGTGCCAACCCAGCAGGTGATAAAGCCCCACCAGCTTACCCATTATACGCCTTCCCATACAGCTCACTTATCATAGACGCCCAAAACGAACCCTTGATAATCTACTCTGATTGATCAAGTCCCCTCTTTTCAACCTAAAAAGACTATAGTGGACACATAGGCTCCCACTCAGTCTGAGGTCTCAACTTCCTCTCACATAGTCCTTAATGTCATGGTTGAGTCTCCTCAGTCTCAACCAGACGAGCCCACTACCCAAGCCTTAAGCCCTCAGTTAATTCACAACACTTGCCTGAGCAGCCTAAAAGGGACAACCACATCTGGAATCCACTACTGATGTAGGGGAATCCTTGTAAGGCCCACCTTTCTCAGGAAGCCTCACAGTTGGCCATTCACAGCGAACATAGATTTAAAGCAATTATTTACTCATGTGTGTATAAAATATATATTGCAGCGGAAAAATATACCGTAATTCAACCCATTACAACGTAGTTAAATTAAATTATAAACATTGTCTTTAAACATCAAAACTATTTAAATGTCCTTTTAAGCTTTTCTTATCGGGGATGCCAGTCTTTGAGTGCCAAGAAGCTTCCATTCCATGCTCACATCCCATAAGCTCTAACTCTTACCTGTCAACTGATATGCATACAAAAGTCAGCTTCGCTGAGTGAATTCTAGGTTTACTTTGCTAAATAACTTGCGTAAGAGATATTAGCTTTATAGTTGAAAACAATCATTGTCTATCAAAATATAAATACACACAAGCTATCACTTTATCATTACTTTATCATTTTTGTTATTTATTACTCTTCTTTATCCGTCAATTCTCTGTCACTATCGGTGCTAGGCTCGCCTAGGACTTTACCGACATGCCAATTAAGGACTTACTGCCGTACCCGATCAGGCCATTATTGTCATGCCAATTCAGGACTTACTGACCTGCCTGTTCGAGCATACTTTATCACTTTATCACTGGTGAGGGTACAACGAATGCAACCCTCCTTTATCAATTGCTTGCAAGGCTTTACTTTATCACTTTATCAAGGTACATGTTATGGGCCTCATAACCTTTCTTTATGTTTCACTGTCATGTTTAAGTTATACATAATATAACACAACACAATACATAATAAGAAGCAAACTCTTAGTCTAAGCATTCACATTTCATCAATCATGAGAGATGTACCAGATAACTGACCCTCCGCGGGACAGCGGGGGTTCGGGGGCGGCAGCCCCTGATAGCGGGGTTCTAGGGGCGGCAGCCCCTAGTGGGGTCAAGGGGCAACGCCCTGGCTGGGGCGGGCTTCTAGCGCGCCGAAATTATTTGAACTATTTAAAGGGCACATTTTTCTTTAGGAAAATTTGCTTTCTTAATAAAAGGGTCTTAAAGACCGTCATCATAAAAGTATGTAATTTAGTATGCATATCACCCCAAAACATTGAAAACGGGTAAAGGAGGGGTCTAGAACTCACCTGAACTCGTCCAAGGAGCTTAAATTCTAAGTCACTTAGGCTATAGCCTGAATACTCTAGCTGCACGAAAGTTAACATGCAAAAACGTCATTTCTTCATAGTTTCGCCCATAGTTTCGCTACAGCGAAACTACAGTTTCGCCTGCAGTTTCGCTGGGCAGCACTTCTGCTAGTTTCGCTAGACAGATTCGCTGCCTTGAGCGCCAACTTTCGTTGGAATTTCCTAGTTTCGCAATATCTATAGGTCAGTCTGGGTCATAGCGAGATTACCGGCGAAACTGTTTCGCCCTAGCGAAACTGTAGTTTCGCTGAATTTTCTCCTAGTCTCGCTGAATGAGTGCACAGTTTCGCTGGATTAACTCACAGTTTCGCTGGATGGGCCCAGTTTCGCTGGATGAACAAAAACTCAGATCCAGCCCGTTTTTAACCCAAAATCTTAACTTTTTACGTCCAAATCCTTAGTTTACCTTCCATGAACTCAAATCTAAGCTTTTTACACGTTTTCATACGTAAAAATTCGACCTTTATGTGTTTCTTTAAACTTTTCAAAACCCCAAAACCCTAGAATCCGGGTTTGATCTACAGAGGGCCTTAGAGGTCGATTCTTACCTTGTTTTGTTGCTCCTTCCTTGTGTTTTGATGCTCCAATCCACCAGAACTTCAATCCTTCAAACCTTCAAGCTCTAAATCTTGAATTTCTTCACTTCTCTCTCTACTTTCTCTCTATAGAATTTGGTGGCTAGGGTTTGAAATGGTGAAGATGGAGCTGTTCATGCATGTTTAAGGGCTGATTAGGGCCCTTAAACCCATTAAGCCTAGCCCATTAAGACTAATTTTATCCATAGCCCACTAATTTACCCCTTTATTTCTTAAATTAACCCTTAAAAGCCCATTATTATTAAGTGGCTTGTTTCGGGAAATTTCGTGGCGTTACAATCCTTAGATGCTGACCAAGGTCCCGGGTCATTAGATATATTTGCTGAATCTTTCATTGACCTTCTAACCCGTCCTGATGAGAATATCATGCTGTAACAGGGCAGTGAAGTTGATCATTCTCACCATTCTTTTGATCAATAGAGCCCTCTGCAGCCCCTGATATTCAGCCCACATCAGGAAGTAAGTACTGAGGTGAGTCCCACAAATGTGGAGGGGACTCATTGGATAGAGCTACCACTACTAAGGGTGCTTCATTAGTCCCTGAAGACAGTGGTAACATCAATCAGACTCTATCCATGACAACTTTGCAAATCCATGTTTCTAAAGAAGACATGGATCAGCAGAGGAACCCTGGTTGCCAAGAACCACATCAGGTGGTGAGGATGAGCATACTAGGTATGTTATCTCATCTCCTGATGATTCATCCAATGAGGATAAGGGTAGTATGCAACTTACCATCAAGTATCTACTCTCTAAAATCGCAAACCTGGAATTTAATGTTAGGATTTTAAAAAGTAGACCTGCCACTCAGCAACTTGAGATTAACACTCTCAAGGCCCAACAAGCTGAGAAACAGATAGAGAGATATGTTAGGCATGTACAGACCAGGTCTCTGCAAGTTCTTCCTCTAGCTCATCTATCTCAAGATGATGCTACCAAAAAGAGGGAGAACTTGCAGGATCAAACAACTGCTAAGGGAGTATCTGCTCATTCTTTGGAGCAGGTAACACATCAGGGGTGATGGCTGCTCACTCTTTGGAGCAGGCATCAACCCTCATTGAGCCTCTTACTGCCACAACCCCTCATCCTGGAATCACCTCCTCTATCCAGTTCCCTTGCACATACCCTTCTCTGAGCCAATTTCTTCTGTTTAGATGGAACCCGAGGGCTTGTAGTACTTACTTACTATCAGGCCAAATTTCTTCTGTCTTATGGATGGTGTACCGAGGCAATCAAATCTACTTTCGAAGCCATGGAAATTACTTCCAAGGCTGAGGTTGAAGTTGCGGAAGTAATACTAAACCTCTCTGCCACTATATCTCCTCTGCCCAACCAGCTTGAACCATCCAAATCTGAGTCTCCTAAGCCATTAGCTTCCTCAGACCCTAAGGAAAGAGGAAGTTGACAGCTGAAGAGCTAGAGGAGGAATACAGACTGGGGAAGTTAAAGAGGAAAAGAAAAGTGGACTCTAGGAAGCTGCTGGCTGACAGTAGAAAGGCAGCAACCGAAGCAGCAGCTGCTCATGAGCACTTTGCCAACAAAAGAAGGGCAGAGTTGATTGAGAGGATCCTTAACTTTGGGATCCAAAGTGAAGAAATTCTTCTACTTCCCTATGAGGATCTTGTCAACTTAGAGAAGAAAACCTTGTTGCAGAAGGAGAGAGCAGAAGCAGCAAGGTTGGCAAAGGAGGAGGAAAGAAGGAAGAAGAAAGAAGATAATAAGATCAAGGCTCAAGCCAAGGTGAGAGCAGAGAAAATAGCATTTCTCTGCTCTAAGGGATATAAGAAGAAGACCTGGCTCTCATGAGTTTGATACTATCATGTTCTTCTTCAAACAAGAACAAGAAAAAATCATGACGGAAAGGAAGATGGATGCAAAGGAGAAGCTAAAGAGAGAAGAGAAGAAGAAGGAGAAGGTTGAGGAGCTAGCTGCCAAACAAGCTGATGATAGGGACTGGATGAAGTCCTATCTGAAAGCTCACGGCTTCTTAGCCAGAACAAGTAGGATCAATGGCTACAAAGACTCTCCAACAACATGTCAGTGACATAAAGACTGATATTCAAATGGGGAGCTGACAGGAGGTTCAATGGAAAATTGCAAGTAAGAGTATGGCCACCAAACCCACACCCAAACCAAAGCCTACCCCAAAACCCAAACAAACACCTGTCCCACAAACCACTGAACCACCTACACCCTTCCTTTTCCCTTCCCTGTAAACCTGAACCTGTAGATGTACCCTCACCCCTGAATCAGCCCCTTCAACTACCTCACAACCCACACCATAAATATCTAAACCACCACCACCACCACCAACTCTGAAACCTAAAACCATACCCAAAACCAAACCAACAACTCAACCATCCTTAAAAACACCAAGACCCCTGATTGTACAGGATTTGAGGAAATTCAAGAAGGACTCAACCAATGCATTAGGTTGAGTTCCTTCTCTTGGGATGAAGACTTGATCGAACTGAGATATCTTGATGACTCAGTCAATCTTCTCTCAAGGGGAGCTCTCCTAGATCTCCTTGCAACAACCACTGGACAAGTGTCTCATTCTCCTTTCTGTCAACATACATGACCTAAATGACAAGGAAAAGAAGCTGAGAAGAAGGATGGTGACTCTGCTAGACAAAAGGAATATAGAAAACTTTCCAACTACTCCTCAAGTGCCAAGGAGCCCTATAGTCCAGTGGATGTTTGATGAGCCTTCAGATGCCTTTCAGCTGGTGAGAGAGAGTGGGGAAACAAACCAGGTAGATACAAAATCTCTGCTACACTCTAGCAGATTTGATATAAACAATCTAGCTGAGTTACCACTCACCAACCCCTCCAACTCTCCTGTTGCTTCTCTCAACTGAAAGTACATACTCAAGATGAGGGAAACAGAGTTGATAAGAAGAGCTTAAACTGTTGCTGATGCTGAAGCCTCTACAAAAGGTCAAGCCTTTCTCCAGATGGTTCAAGATCCAGCTTTAGAGCCTATAGTTTGATGGGTGTATGACTCTAACACCGATCAGCTTACTCTATACTGAGGGAATAGCCAATGGATTCATGTCATTCATGGTGACAGACTTGATGTCTTAACCAGGAAAGACTTGTTCCAAATGCTACTCACATCTACCAAGAGGAACTGAGAGAAAGATATGAAGATTATGGCTGTGATCAGGAAGGCACTGGAGAAGAAAAATAAGTAGAGTTTTGGTAGCATTAGCCTAGGGGAGATTATTGGGTCTGATGAGGCTGGTGCAACCAAAACCCAATACTTAGTCTTATTTTGGTAGATCTACAATGAACTTCCGAAGACAATGCTACATTTTCGAAGCCAAGTCAAAAGTCTTCCGAAGCTAAGCAAAGAAGAACTTCCGAAGAGAATTACTCTTCGCAAGTACCATGAAGACCAATACAAGGAGCAGCTGATTCAGAAGAAGTTGTTTCTTCCGAAGCCAAAGTGACTTTGGAAGACTTCATGTCTTCCGAAGTACACTTAACTTCGGAAGAACCAACTGTGACTAGTGGACAAAAGTAAGGTTCTTGTCAGTATAGTCAGCAACTTTACTGACAGACTGCATGGAGCTTCTCCATGCGGGTATGTTTGACCTTACTTTATCCACTGTTCATCCATCATAGATTAGTGTAGTCACCATACTTAGTTGGTGACAAAAGGTAAGTCATGGACTTGTCATGAATACCTAATACTAGGATAATACTTTATCTTAGTTAACATACTTCTAGCAACTGTAGTATTTTATCTAGTTGTATTTTCCAGCTGGTTTTCCAAGTATAACTGGCTGTAGATAGTAGTATATATATGTCTTATTGTAAGCTCATCTAAGTGTGCTTAGACAGAGTCTTGTAATCTTTGAGTTAAGAATTAATATATACAAGTATCTTGAAAACTTATCCTTGTGTCTTGCTTACTTAATATATTACTATCAACTCTTAGAGGATTCTGTTATCATCATTTGAGTGATATCAAGTGAGTGATATCAAGTGAGTTTAAGAGAGAACAATTGTGTTGAGTGAGTTGTAACGATCCTGCAAAATTAAATAAACCTATAAGATGCATTTATGTATTTTTATTTGTAAAAATTAAAAACATATAAAATTAAAAACATTACATAATTGTTTTAAAAACAAAGTACACAATTTCAAATTAAGTACACAATTTAAAATCAAAGTGAAAATATAATGTATAAAACATTGAAACAATTCAAACGACATAAATTTAATTAATTGTTTGAAACCCGGTTTGGAACCGGTTTGAAACAAGACCGGGTTGTATGTCAGCCCAAAACAGTAAAGCATGTATAAAAGAGGGGGATCTAGAACTCACTAGATAGCGGAAGCCGAAAACCCTAAGAGAAGATCCAAGAAGCAACACATTGTAAAGCCAATTCGCCAAGCCCTCCCCAGCGAAACTACAGTTTCGCTGAATCGTTCTTAGCGAATCTACTCTTTTGCCCAACAGATTCGCCTAACTTTCGTTAGGACTTCGGTTATTTCACCATTAATCGTCATAATTTATAACATCCCCTTTTAATCTTCATATCATCAATCACATAAACATCTGACACTACCAACATAATGAGCCGAAACCATAATCATCTAAACCTTCTCAGCGAACTTATATGTTCGCTTTATACATCCCAGCGAAACTATTCTTTTACCTAGCAACTGGGCACGGGTGTGAACTCTCGGTCACAAAGTCTCCTGGTACTTAGATAAGTTCGCTCGATGAACAGTGAGCCAGAATCATCATCATAACCATCACCATAACATATCTATTGTCAAACCATTATCATAACACCTCTATCATCTATACATACCATCATCAAACTATAATCCTAATGTGCACATAATGTTTCATCAAGGAGTATCATGACTAAAATATTAAATAAAACCTTTACCATTACATGCTAAACCATCATCGACAACATTATCATACAACATCATCATCATCATTCCTACACCGCTTTTTTATACTACAACCATCCTTACTATGAAGATGCCATTTCCATATTCAACATCATCTTCATCTTGTAGCAACTACATCATAATGAACATTACCATACCTAAGAACTATCAACATCATTATTAGAGCATTTTCAACATCATCTAAACATCCTTACATCTCTGGACATCATCATCTTCACCATCCTTATTATAGTCCACATAATAAGCTTACTAAAACATCCTTATAAAATTTCCATCATGAAGGCCATAAGCCATACCACCATGTCTACATCATACCATTAATCTTATCATTCCATAAAGCTATAGACAAATCTCAGTTTACCTTTGTGGAATCATAACCATCTAGGCATCATTAACATCGCACAAGCTTCATCATCATTTTGGGCATCCATAATCTCAATCATAACTAACCTAACCGGACAAGGCCTAGATTTTCGATGGTTACCGAAACCACCAGGTATTCAGACTGGGAGGTAATCACTCGTATTAAAACTGCGCCACCGAAGCTGAACCAAAATCGAGTCGCAGGGGCTGCTTCGATGTCGATGTCGTCTCTGTCGAGGTCACCCTGCCGGAGCTATGGCAGTGGTCGTTGGGTGTTTGCCAGCACCTCTGCTTGGTTCATGAGCTCCCCTTCTTGAATGAATCATCGTTACCATAGCCGCACACTACCGGGAACCTCAGTGAGAGAAGATTGACCTCGATTTGCTATGAGATTGAATTAGAGATGAAAGAAAGAATATAGGGAGGGTGTGAGGTTGGTTCTCTGATCATCGCCTTGGCCGGAGCAGGCTGCCGGAGCTCCGACCGTAGCCACGAAGGTCGCCGGAGAGGGAAAGGGGAAAGATTCGCTCGGTTGGGTAGGGGAAGAAGAAGGGTAGCGGCCGATTAGAAGGGGGGCTTAGGGTGATTTAAGGTTTTCATAAATTGTCGATTTTGGTCCCTCAAGTTTCCACATTTTGTTTTCCAGCCTAAACTTGAAAACTCACTAATCTTTTCGAGAAATAAATTCAATAATACCATTATTAATATTATCCGCCACTTAAGTTCATTTTGAAATTTGGGGCGTTACACCAACCAACTACAAGAGCTGTTGGAGAAGGGATTCATTCGGCCGAGTCATTCACCATGGGGAGCACCGGTCTATTTGTCAAGAAGAAAGACGGGTCATTTCGTATGTGTATCGATTATCGCGAGTTGAACAAGTTGACTGTGAAAAATCGATACCCTCTGCCCAGGATTGATGATTTGTTTGATCAACTACAAGGAGCTTCGTATTTCTCCAAGATTGATCTTCGTTTGGATATCATAAACTGAGGGTTTTTGAGGATGACATACCGAAAACAGCATTCAGGACTCGTTACAGGCACTATGAGTTCTTAGTCATGCCGTTCGGGCTGACTAATGCACCAGCTATGTTCATGGATTTAATGAATCGAGTGTGCAGACCATACTTAGATAAGTTTGTAATCGTGTTCATAGACGATATCTATCTATTCTCGTTCGAAGGAAGAACACGAGAAACACCTTCGAGCAATTTTGGAATTGTTGCGGGAAGAGAAGCTTTTCGCCAAATTCTCGAAGTGTGAATTCTGGCTTCAAGAAGTGAAGTTCTTGGGTCATGTGGTTAACAAGGATGGAATCCATGTAGACCCAGCAAGATTGAAGCGGTAAAGAATGGGGATACACCCAAAACACCATCAGAAATCCGACAATTCTTAGGATTGGCCGGATATTATCGACGGTTTATTGCGAACTTTTCAAAATCGCACAACCGTTGACCATGCTAACTCAGAAAGATAAGAAGTTCGATTGGGGACATGCACAAGAACAAGCTTTTCAAACGTTAAAGGAAAAGCTGTGCAATGCTCCAATACTGTCTCTCCCGGACGGAACAGACGATTTTGTGGTGTATTGCGATGCTTCGCATCAAGGATTGGGGTGTGTGTTGATGCAGAGAGGTAAGGTGTTTGCATACGCCTCCGACAACTAAAAGTGCATGAGAAGAACTACACAACTCATGATTTGGAGTTGGGCGCTGTAGTTTTTGCACTTAAGATATGGAGGCACTATCTGTATGGAACCAAATGCATTATCTATACCAACCATAAGAGCCTTCAACACATCCTAAATCAGAAAGAGCTCAACATGCGACAACGGCGATGGGTAGAATTACTTGGTGACTACGATTGCGAAATCCGGTATCACCGGGGAAAGCAAATGTGGTGGCTGATGCCCTCAGTCGTAAAGAACGCGTAAAACCATTACGTGTTCGAGCCTTGGGATTGACTATTCAACGAACTTGAAAGCTCAAATCCAAAATGCGCAAACTGAGGCTCTAAAAGAAGAAAACCTTGCGGGAGAAGAATTCCGAGGATTGGATAAACAGATGAATCGCAAGGATGACGGCGTACATTACTTCATTGATCGCATATGGGTTCCCAAATGGGGAGATGTACGTACATTAGTCTTGGATGAAGCACACAAGACTCGATATTCTGTTCATCCCGGTGCAGACAAGATGTACCATAATCTGAAGGATCTGTACTGGTGGCCGGGTATGAAGAAAGACATTGCTCTATATGTGAGCAAATGCTTGACGTGTTCCAAGGTTAAAGCTGAACACCAAAAACCATCGGGATTGTTACAACAACCCGAAATTCCCGAGTGGAAATGGGAGAACATCATAATGGATTTTATCACCAAACTCCCGAGAACACCAAGCGGGCATGACTCGATATGGGTCATAGTAGATCGATTAACAAAATCAGCACACTTCTTGCCTATCCGAGAAGACTATAAAATGGATAAGTTGGCAAGATTGTACATCAAAGAGGTTGTGACAAGGCATGGAGTGCCAGTGTCAATCATATACGACCGAGACAGCCGATTCACTTCACGCTTTGGCAGACGTTGCAGAAAGCGATGGGCACTCGACTGGATATGAGTACAGCCTATCACCCCAGACAGACGGCCAAAGTGAACGCACAATACAGATGCTTGAGGACATGCTACGTGCATGTGTCATTGACTTTGGTGGCAGTTGGGATACTCATCTACCGTTGATTGAGTTTTCCTACAATAACAGCTATCATACTAGTATTGGGTGTGCACCATTCGAAGCGTTGTATGGCCAGAAATGTAGGTCACCTGTATGTTGGGCCGAGATTGGCGAGAGTCAGCTAACAGGTCCTGAAATCATACAAGAAACAACAACCGATAAAATTTCCTAATCAAAGATAGACTTAAGGCTGCTCGAGATCGCCAAAAGAGCTATGCCGACAACCGTCGGAAGCCGTTAGAGTTTAATGTTGGAGATCGAGTGTTACTTAAGGTCTCTCCTTGGAAAGGGATCGTTCGGTTTGGAAAGAAGGGGAAGTTAGCCCCGAGATACATTAGACCATTTGAGATCACAGAGAGGATCGGTCCGGTGGCATACCGGTTAAGGTTGCCACAAGAGCTTGGCAGTGTGCATGATACTTTCCATGTATCGAATCTCAAGAAGTGCTTAGCTGACGAATCACTTCACGTGCCTATTGAAGACATCAAGATTGATCAAAGTCTCCATTTTGTGGAGGAACCTATTGAGATCATGGACAGAAAGTCAAGAAGCTGAGACGCAGCAAGATACCTATTGTTCGTGTGAGATGGAATTCCAAACGAGGTCCAGAGTTTACATGGGAACGAGAGGATCAGATGAAACTCAAATATCCTCATCTATTAGAGGATGACACTTTTGGACCTAGCATCAGTTGAATTTCGGGACGAAATTCTCTCAACTGGGGGATACTGTGACACCTCACAAAATCAAGCAAAGAAAATTGTGGATTACTGTCACATTAGTGTGACAGTTCAGATGATACAAATGGATTTAATGAACAAAGTTGGAAACATTCAGGATATTCCCAAATCAGAAAGGAACCTAAGATTCTTCTTGTTGAAGATCATGTGGTGAATGTGACGTGTGTGGCATCTATCACCAATAGACCGTCAATGGCAATAAGATCGTTAACTCATCGTGTATATTAATGATTCTCACATATGTTATAGTCTATTATTGTGAATTATATTCGTGTACTCGTTCCATGTGTATGAACTATTCTCATGTATTTATTAATCACGTAATATATCTATCGATATCACGAATTTCTCGTGTATACATGCCGTGTTAGTGAATTTCTCGTATACCCGTTTATAACAAAAATAATAATAATAATAATAATCTATAATAATAATAATAATAACATAATAATAACAATGATAATAATAATAATAATAATAATAATCATAATAATAATAATAACAAAGAATAAATAAATAAATGCAGGGGGGTATTTGTAATTTTAAAAACTTCAAAGAACTTTTATAACATGAAATAATAATAAACAAACCGCAGGGACTAGAAATGTAAAATTCCAATTTACATAACCAACCCTCCTGCCCATTCCCTTTCGTTTTTCCGGCACCGATTCCGGCGAGTCTCCGGCGACTCGCCGGCGACCACCAAAACCGCGTGAAAACATGATTTTAATAGCCCAAATTACACCCAATCGCTTCGTGATCCAGATTCGAACCTGAAGCACTGCTAAAACGCGTTTAATCGGTCAAACAACGGTAATAATCTTTTCCACTTATTAATCGACCGTTAAACGGCTAATCCCCACTAAAACACCACTTTAACTAAATTGAATCAATCAATTCCAACTTTACAATCTGTAAACCGAAGGCAACCTTTCATTTCATCAGAATACACAAAATTAAACCAAACCGATCATCATCATCGTCGAACCTGCACTTTACCCAACACCAATTTTAAACCCACATTCAATCCAAATTGATAAAGGGCTTTCGTTTATCATCGACCCAAGAAACTGTCTGTGCAATTAATTGAAGTATCATCAACAGATTCAACTCGAACCAATTTCATCCCTGTCGCGACCTGCAACTAATCGAACCCCAATTTTCGAGCATTCTAACCTACAATTGACAGAGGGCTATTGGTCTATAGCATCGTTTGAAGCTTTCTGTATGATTAATTGGGTTTTCATCATCATTTGATCGACATTCGAACTTAGGGCAACCGCGGCTTGTTCATATCTGATTTATCATCAATCCAATTCCAAATCAGGTAATTAAATGCATCACTACACTCGTTTATACATGGGTATCAAAAGCCCTGTGAATTTAACTATTATCAAAATCGAATTCGTGTTCAATTTGGCTAAGATCGAATTAGGGTTTATATGAAATGGGGAAACTGGGCAAATCAGGTTTAAAACATATTGGAACCGGATTCTGTCGCGGCCTTGTGCCGTTCACTGGTGGTGTGTGGGATATTGAGTTAGAGGTCCGGGTTCGAACCCGAACCTCTGCATTTTTTTAAAACCCTTTTAAGCTTCCAAAAATTATACAAAAATTCCTAAAAATCATAAAAATAATTTTATAAATTTCCCTTTTTTAAATCTCACATAATTATTTTCTATAAATTTATTTTATTCAAAACCCTAAATAATCTTTATACATAATTTATAAATGTCATAAATTATTAATTTTTATAAAAATGGACATTAAAACCTGAAATAATCATAGAAAACTATAGAAATTGTACAATATATACTTTCACAAATCATTTGTAAAAATAATTATAGGTTATACTATTATACTTTAATTAACAAATTATTATTGAATTATACGATTACAAGGAATATATATACATAATATATTTAAATGATAAAATTCTTTTGAATAAATCAAAATACAAGTAAACATACTTACTTGTCAAAACCCCACAACTCGACTTAGATCCTAGGTATATAATCAAATCCAAAAACATATATCTAATCGTGTGTCAAACCCGAATCCAACCAAATATCTCTATCGCATTGAGTATAATTTTAAAATCTTAGTTACAATAAATAATAGGTATTGAACGTGATTGATCGTGCATTGCTTGATTCTGTGAAGTCTTTGTGCATTACATCAATACAAGGTGAGTTTCGTGGCCCTTTTGTGTTATACAAG
This sequence comes from Flaveria linearis, assembly GCA_024085815.1. Lineage (NCBI taxonomy): Eukaryota > Viridiplantae > Streptophyta > Magnoliopsida > Asterales > Asteraceae > Flaveria > Flaveria linearis. Next base: position 41,561,856 of record CM044015.1, read on the forward strand.
TTTTCAATGTTTTCAATCAATGGGGGAAAAGTATGCTCACCGTTTTAAATGCTGTACATAGTATATTCTATTTCATACTTGGAATCAAGGTGATACTGTTTTGCATGCATACATGGTGTTATCCTATGCTTACAACCATTAATTCCGGGTTTGGGAACCAACGGTTAGGTATTGGTAGTACTACTGGGTGACACCCCCACCCTCGACAGATCGGTTTACTTGTGAGTTACCGACTACAGCTGCCAGCAATCAGGCCATGGGTGAATATATTCCGTCAGATTTATATGCATAACGTCATTAGGTTGGTGTGTCTTTAAACACATGTTATGTGGTTTGTTCTTGCAGTATGATTCCATATCAAATTCTATACAGCATCAAATGTTTTAAATTTAAATGCGAAATCACCAACATTATGTGTTGACATTTTTGAGCATATCTTTTCTGGTGAACATAATCAAAGAGGATAGCTAGTGCAGATGCCTTAGCAGAGTCCTCAGGATTTCAATAGATTGCATATGTAAATTTGTCGTTTGTTTCCATATTGAACATTGTGTATTTGGATTTAGAATCAATAAGACTATGATACATGGAACTGACTAACCACGACACAAGTCACCATTGTGTCGGGGGACGTCATGACACGAGAAGTTTGCATGTATTATATCTCTGTATTTATACAAGTGTTATGACGATCCCGTCCGTTGCATCCTCGTGTTTCCGCTCTAAGCGAGGGTGTGACATTTGTCGAAAGAAGAACAAATGGATATTGTATACAAGTGAGTTCTTTTTTTCCTTTTTTTTCAATTTGCATTTAGAAGACTGTGTTTTTGTAATTTTCTATAGAATAATAATGTAGCTTGCCCTTTCTTGAACATTCTTTTGCTTCACAGTTCAGCTCCGGAATTAGTTGGTTTGTTGTCAGAGTTAAAAGAAGCCGTTGAGAAGCTTGAAACCAAAGTTGACCCAGTTTTAAGCAGGTATTTTTTTTATTGACTGCTTATTTAGTTTCAAAATAGTGGGTAGATAAAAAATACTTCCAAACATAATAGGATATTAACATTGGACTAACCTGCTGGTGATTTTTTAACAAGAAAAGATTCAGTGCTAGAACGAAATCATTCGACATGAGATTTATTGTGGTATGATCTAAATTTTAAATTGAGTAAACAGACTTATAACTGTTACGATTGAGTCTCATAGTAGAGGATTAAGAGAAAATGGGTAATTAATGGGGTGAGTGAGGAGTGTTTAAAAATCTTCACAATAAAGATTGTTATAGGCGCCATAGGGCCAAATAGCGAAATACAGGTCAAACGCATTTGAAAATGGTTTGATTCAATAGAATTTTAAACAAGCCCTACCCGTGTTATGAAAAATCAAGTTTCTGGACTAGGGAACATTTAGTTCTACACCAAGTCCAGGGCAACAAGCTTCTACAGTTTTAAGTAATTTGACTCCTGATGATATATGGCGATGATCTTTAGTCAGTGACGTAGCCCTCTGCTAATACTTTGTCCTGTTGACTTTTGTTATTCTCACCCTGCTTCTGTTTAATCATGTTTCTTATGCAACACTTGTTTACCTTCATTTAAATCACAATTAACAAAAAATAGATGAAATTCACGTTTTAGATTCATTTGTGCCTGTATACCATTATACGAATGTGATATATATCAATGGTATAAAATATAAATCATGAATATCAAAACAGCTGCTATGCAATAAGATTTTAAGATTATGAATAAAGCATATTTCTTCTACCAGGAATTGGGTTACAGAGAAATTGGGACAAAATATGTAGATATTTTATTGGGATAATGCATAAAAGTTTCTCGTGTACATTCTTTTAGTAAGGCTTACCTTAAAGACATATTTATCGTAGCTTGAAACCAAAACTAAGAATATTTGCTTCTAGCTGATGACATTAAGTCTTCTGTTCCGCAAATACTAGCTGGAAGTTGAACTTGGAAAGTTTTTTTATTTATTTTTCGCTGTGATGCAAGTCATCTATTTACTTTAGACATTTCGTTTTGTGTTCTAAAGATTCTCTTGGTAATCTTTAGTTATATCAGTATTCATCTTTGATGACCGCTATCCGGTTATCATTTTTTAAGAAATTGAAGTCCAACTTTCTTATGTAGCTGAAAGAAGAAAAAAATATAAAAAACGGCATACAATATATGGAGGTGAAGAAACAACTTCTATTGTCATATTGTCAAGCAATCACGTTTCATCTTCTTCTCAAATCAGAAGGTCATCCAGTTCGTGATCACCCTGTTCTTGCTCGCATCGTGGAGATTAAAAACTTGTTAGATAAGGTTAGTTGTTAAATTATACTTTTTACATCTTTGATAATATCTATAAGAAGTCTGCTGATCATCTGAAGTGTTATTTGATGGCAGATGAAACCACTTGACGAAAATTTATCACTGGACATTGAAGATTTTCTCAAGAACCATGCTACTACTAAAACGGAAGATTCTCCCATGGAGATAGCAGCAGTTGACTCTGTTGCTTTAGTCAATAATTCAAATATTACCGAAAACAAGTAGAAGTTAGTATATGTATTAACATTTTGTTAATATCTTTTTCAAATATTATGCTAACTTTTTTTCTCATGTTTGCCTTGTGTGGAACTGAAGAAGGATTCTGCATTGGGTCATGATAATGGAGGAAAACGTAAGCGTGAGAGTGAGCGAATTGGGTTGTAGAGTGTGTGGAAATGTTGAAAGTAAGAGCTGCACTTGAGGAGAAACTGAAGCATAAAGGCGTGTTAAACTTAAAAGCAACAAAAACTAACGGGGTTAAGAAGAATCTAAAACATTAAACGGGTACTTTTGAATCTATTATGTCAATCGTTTTGTTTTAAAATGTATCTTTAGTACACTAAAGATTTTGATGATGATACATGATGATTTTCATGATGATACTTTTGATTGAGCAGAAAGTTAGAGACACATGATGATTTTGATGATGATACTTTTGATACTGAAGGAAATTAAAATAAATCTTCAAACAGGCTGTCTCAGCTTGTAACCCAGATGAAAAAACCGAGAGTAAGTACCTCTATATCAAATGTTTTTATATAATATTTAAGTTTCATTAGATCGTGACTGAAAAACATATACTAATGTTTGAAGGTTATATCTGGAGATGATGATTTACCCAAACGGGATGACATTGGAGAAAGAAGTGAAGAAAACACGAAATGCGGGTTCTGACAAATGCTGGAGTTCACTCTGATGATGATCATCAAGAAAACGACCATGAAACCCCTAAAGATGATAACGAAGATGCTGAGACTGATGATGGTGATACCGACTCAGAATCTGATCTGTACAAACAAACCAAATTAAAACGTGATGCGAAATTAGCTGCTAAATCACAGAAATACTCCAGGTATTTTTTTGTCATTTCCTTGTTATTTATAAATCATGTATAATGAAACTGTCACATGTTTTCTATGGCATTGTTAAATTGTGCAAGCATAATGAAAATATTCAATTCTGATTTTGTAGAACCGCGCCTTCAGTTCTTGCAACACCAGAAACTCAACTAGATGGAAAACGTCTCATCAATTATGAGGTAATTATTATTGGCGTTTATGCTAGCACGTACACATACATTATTTTCCTTGAATACAACTATTGTTTTGGGTTTGATTCAGATGGAGAAGAATAGAGGGTTGACCCGTAAGCGCAACAAGGATCTTAAAAACCCAAGAAAGAAGTACAAGGTATGTTACATTCAAAACAAGTTGTAATGATAACAGTTTTTTATGTTGTATAAAGCTCTGTTTTTGCAATTATACACTCGTGGAGGTATCAACATTTTTTCACCGTGCGATGTATGTTATTGTGTTTTTTCTTAATTCTTTAAGATGATGACTATATCATACTATTATGTTTTTATTTTCAAATTTTAACACTTTCTTTGTGTATGGTTCGATCAAATTCAGCCACCTTCTTTGTAAATGGTCAAATACACATATTATAAGTTGCAAATTTTGTCTAGAGTTAGAATTACACATATTGTTTAGGCTGAAAATTTCTTAATTGTGGTTACATGCTTTGTAGTTTGCAGGCAAGAATACAAGAATATAGACAGGTTGTTATGCTTAAGTTTGCTAAACACATAATATTTGTTCATATTTGTTTCGTATCAAAGCATGTAAAGGACTTGCCTGTTTGGAACTTATTGAACATCCATAGTGCCCGCCGCATCGCGCGGGTTAACCTTCTAGTGTATATATATAATATATATATATATATATATATATATATATATATATATATATATATATATATATCTATAGATATATATATATATTATTATAATATATATATATATATATATATATATATATATATATATATATGTATACATATATAGATGTATAATATAGATAATATATATATGTATACATATAATATGTATATATATATATCTTAATGTATGTATACACAATATATCTATATATATATATATATATATATATATATATATATATATATATATATATATATGTATATATATATATGTATATATATATATATATATATATATGTATGGATACATATATATATGTATAGATTATATATATATTATATATTCTATATTGTATACATATATATATTACATATAATAATATATATGTATACATATATATATATATATACATATATATATATATATATATGTATACATATATATATAATGTATATCTATATATATCTATATATATGTATACATATATATATATGTATACATATATATATATATGTATATATATAATATATATATTATATTATAGTATATACATTATATATATGTATATATAATATACATATAATATATATAGGACATAGTTCTTTTGAAAACCCTTAAAAACTCTAAGAACCCTTTAACCCTATATCTCACCATTGATTTAAAGTAAAAGTCAAAGATTGCCATATGGAAGGTTGAGATGAGATGGAGGGTATTATGTCTTTTACTAATTCTGATTTCTGACACCAAATTTTTTTTCCATGATCTTATCTTCATACATAAAATTTCACCAACCAAAACTCATCTATCTTCTTTCTCTCATTTTTCAGATCCGATCACAATGTCTTCTTCAAGACCCAATGAATCTTCAAGCAATTGGAGGTGTTCGAGTTGTCTGCGATGCTCCCCTTCCAGATCCGTCGAAAGCCTTCTTCAAGATCCGTGATGCTCACCAGTTGTCTGCGATGCTCCCTCTTCCAGATCCGTTCGAGTTGTCTGCGATGCTCACAATGTGAACGAGCTCCGGTATGATTTCAGGCGGTGTCGGTGAGCCGCCGTCGAAGAGCTCGTCGCCGTGGGATGAATCGCCTTACAGCGAGCGATGTCGAAGCTCGACGAACGCATCACAATCGGTGTGGATCTAGAATTGTTGTAATCAGCAAGTTTTATACCCAGATCATTATTGTTCTAATCAGCAAGTTTTATACCCAGATTCTTTTTGTTCTGCGACTCGAGTAAGCCATCATTAGTTTATTACCCTTGTGTTTGATTATGTGTAGACCCATATGAAAAGATGCAATCTTTTACAGTTTTGTTGGTGGGTGTTTGTGATTAGGGTGTTTGGTGATTGAAGATGGCGATCAAGAGAGGGGGATCAAGTTTGGGTGTGCATAGGAACAGGGGTGGTGGTGGTGGATCTCGATTTCCAGTTGTGACTCTTGGTTGATTTTAGTTGTTTCTTCCCATGGTGTTCTTCCTTGGGCGTGGGATTTATTCAAGTAATTCAGTTGGTTAGTAAATAGGTCATCTTACTAAATGATGTGATTTACTGAGATGTATTGTTAGGGTTCTTGCTAGCTGCAGTTTTAATGATTTATTCAAGTGATTCAACTGGTGGTAATAGTAACCAGTTTGCTAGATAGTTATCGATGATGTGGTTTTACTGAGATGTATTGTTAGGGTTCTTGCTAGCTGCAATGATAATGATTTATTTAAGTGATTCATTGGTTAGTAAATAATGTTCATTTTGGTAGTTTTTTATGTTGATGATGTGATTTTGCTGAGAGGTAATGTTAGGGTCTGCTTGCTAATTTTACTGATTTGAGCTTTATAGAGTTGAATGTTTGTGCTGTTGACTTGGTTCTTCTGTAGGGTAAGAGTAAAGAAAATAAAAAAATGATATGGTGTATGTTGAATTTATACAGTTGTTTTATTGTATGTAATCGCTCTAGCGGGCTTAACCTTTGTGTATTATGCTGGCTTTGTAAGTTTCTCATATTTGTTACAATGATCTACATTGGGTTACAATAGCTTACATTGGTTTACAGTCTGGGTTTCGTTACAGTTTTACTATAAGTTACAGTAGTATAACAGGTAACTTGATGTAACTGTGTACGAGCAATACTTTTTTTATTTACGCTAGTTAGTATTTGGGTTGTTTTGTTCTAGACGTAGTACTAAATCATTAAGACATGTGTAATGTCATATGGTTTACATTAAAAAACGTTTGATTTACATTGGTTAATGATTCGTTTGTGTTTACAGATCGTTTTACACTAGTTAATATTGGTTTACATTAGTTTACATTGGTTTATATTGATGTAATGTCATTGGGTTGTTGTAATGATTATGCTATTTTTAGTTGGAGTGGTGTAATATCATGTGTTTAACAGTGTAGCTAGATTTTTTGTTACGACTTTGCTAAAAATTACATTAGTATACATGATGTAATGTCATTTGGTTTTTAGGTTGTCGTAATGAGGATGTCATTTGTTTTTTTTTGCATGAAGGGGATGATAAGGTTTTGTTTTTTTTACCACATACCATAGTACATTATTTTGGATGATGGATATAAAATTATTTTAGTAGGTTTATTTTTGTTGGTTTATATATATTTTTTTGCTGTAATTATTACAAGAAATTACAATATGATGTAAGTAACTGTAACTATTAAGATTTGTAATCGAGATCATAGTGTAATTTATTGTAACTAACTGTTGCTGTGTTACATCACCGTAGAGACTATAGCCATCATGTTAGTGTAGTGTAACCTTATGTTAGGTTAGTGTAACCGTGATTTGCATCATATAAACATGATGTAATTTATTGTGATATCTAACGTTCAAAATTTTTTTAAAATATTTTCAATACTATAGTAGAATTAAAGAGAAAAATAAGACAAGTTTAATGGTGTATTTTTTTAGAAAATAACATGTATAAAAAAGTTATAGAGGTTTTTAAAAATATAGGGGTAACACTTTTTTAAAATAAAAATAAAATAAGGTGAATTAAAAGATGGTAGGTGGTGACACTTGTCACCACCATATTAAATCTGCGTTTTTTGACTTTTTGAAATATATGCAAAATGTCTAAATTACCCTTTTCTATTTAAAAGAAAGGAAAGACACATGGCATGATCTTGTGCTTCAATAATTAAATCAATGGACCAAAATAGTTAAAGAGTTCTTACAATAAGGTAGGGTTCTCATTTGAACCATACCTATATATATATATACATATATATATATATACATATATATATGTATACATATGTATATATATATATATAGGTATACATATATATATAATGTATACATATAGATATGTATACATATATATAATATATATGTATACATATATACATATATATATATACATATATATATATATATATATATATATATATATATATATTATATATATATATATTATATGTATGTATGTATACATATGTATACATATATTATATATGTATACATATGTACATATATATAATATATATAATATATATGTGTATACATATGTATACAAAAACTGATACATACATATTATATATGTATATATATATATATGTTACATATATATATATAATATATGTATGTATACATATATATATATATATTGTTAGGCTGAAAATTTCTTAATTGTGGTTACATGCTTTGTAGTTGGCAGGCAAGAATACAAGACATATAGACAGGTTGTTATGCTTAAGTTTGCTAAACACATAATTATTGTTCATATTTGTTTCGTATCAAAGCATGTAAGGACTTGCCTGTTTGGAACTTATTGACATCCCATAGTGCCCGCCGCATCGCGCGGGTTAACCTTCTAGTGTATATATATGAATAATATTATAATATATATATATATATATATATATATATATATATATTATAATATATATATATATATATATATATATATATATATACATATATGTATATATATATATATTATATATATATATATATGTATGTATACATATATATATGTATAGATATCTATATATATATATTATATCTCTATATATGTTATACATATATATATATATACCTATATATACATATATAGTATGTATATATATATATACATATGTATATATTATATACATATGTATACATATATATGTATACATATATATATATATATATATATACATATATATTATATATATATACATATATATATGTATATATATTATATACATATATATATATATATACTATATATCTGTATACATATGTATATATATATATACAGATTATATGTTACTATGTATATATATATATACTATATATATGTATAATATGTATAATATGTATATATATATACATAATATCTATGTATACATATGTATATATATATATGTATACATATATATATATGTATACATATATATTGTATACATATATATATATAGATGTGTATACATATATATACATCTATATATATATATATACATATATATATATATAATATATATATATATATATCTATATTATGTATGTATACATATGTATACATATATATATATATTGTATACATATGTATACATATATATATATATATATATATGTGTGTATACATATGTATATACAAAACTGATACATACATATATATATATGATATATATATATATGTACACATATATATATATATATATATATATATATATATATATAATATATATATATATATATATATATGTATACATATTCAATATATATGTATACATATATATACATATCTATATATATATGTGTGTATACATATACGTATAGATATTACATAATATATATACACACACATATTATATATATACATATATGTATATGTGTATATATATATATGTATGTATGTGTATATATGTGTATATATGTATATATATACATATATGTATGTATGTATGTATATGTATGTGTATATATATATACTATATGTATATATATATACATATGTATGTATGTATATATGTATGTGTATATATATACACACACACAGAAACACACACATCAAAATTTGTACTATTAATGCATTTTTTAAGAGAAACAATCTATAAATCTTACTTATTGGGTAAGAAAGTAGAATACTTAACATTATATAAAATATGGTAGGAGTACAAAATATATAAATTTGGTAAGAGTAACAAAATCTAACCTTACAGGCTTAGACTCTAGTATATTAAATATCTTAACGGGTTTGTATGAGCGCTAACTCTTTCATTGTTTAACATAGTTCTTTTCCCGTAATGTGTGGATCCAATTTATAAAAAGAAAAAAAAACCCAGACGAGACCCCCGACAACGTGCGGGCCGTAATTTCTAGTTGAATTTTAACAGTCCAATAATCTATTGACTATTAATATTAATTTCAAATATAATTAATCAATATTAATTTCAACTTTTAATTTTATTATTTATAATAGTCTCATTTTAATTGTTCGTTAACTTCATTTAGTTTTTTGGTAACATTGCGTATTACATAACTAAAGTAAAAATATAAATATATCACTTAAGTTTTGTGTTTCTTTGTTTTAGGCTACTCAAACAGCAACAAAAGATTTACATTAAAACTTCAAAAAATCTTCTATAAAAAAGAACTGAGTACCTCATTTAAAATTTTAATTGTAACTATGTTATACGTCATGTCACCTGAAAATATCAGACTGAGATTGTTATTAGTAACAAATTTAAAAGTTTAGATTAATATTAGTCAAATTATATTGAGATTAATATTGATAGCGGTTAATAATTTGGATTAATAAAATCCAATTTTCCTATTCTAAATGGGTTTTAAAATATTTAAAATCCTTTCTTTTCTATCCTCAGTTTTTTTTTTATTTCTTTTCTCTTGTTAATTTCCTACTTTCATTTTTTTTCTTTCGTTAATTAAACTTTGAAATACTATGATTAATCATATGCCCTATCATCTTTACAAGCATGTCCGTTACTAAATATTATTTTCCATCGATCATATTCTCCATGTTCTATTGTATGTCCAAACTTGCTGATTGTGATGTTGTTTAATATTCGGCATTGTCTTCTCATTTTCCTGTATGTTTTTTTTTTCATTTCTTGTCGATTACTCGAGTTAGTTGCCAATGGTGATCAGAGAGCTCTGAGATCAAATCAGTTGGCTTCTCAAGGATCTTTGCTGCTTAAATACAAAAGCTACCCAATAATTTTCAAGGGATTAGTTAAGACACTAATCGTCCCAACAATGGTCCAATGGTTAAGAGACTGCCCCTGGTGCCAGTTGGAGGGGCATCTGGGTGAGGGGACAATCTGGGCTTTATCCCGGGTTCGAACCTGACAGGGGGTGAGGTTTACCCATTTCACGGGGTTCCTGCGCATCAGGGGGGCTGAGTCTTGTGGGCGGTCAAGTAGTCGACCTTGGACACAGCCCTGAAAGGGTAGTAGGTTACACCCAAGATCTTAGCCGTTCAAAAAAAAAGTTAAGCACTAATCCTTATTTACACAGAAAGTCCCTGAACTATTACAATGAATCTATTTTTCACTCGTTATTACAGTTGACATGTAACTCGTATGGACATTTTGCTACAAAAGACAAGGATGAACCAAAATTATTAAAAAGATATTAAATATCTTGAGTAAATTACTTTAGATTTTTCTATCAAGTATATTTATAATATTACTAACTGATATAAAAAATAAATATTTTGACTAACCATGTTTGTAAAGTGTTTTCGTCTTGAGAAATTAAACAAAAAGTTGTTGAAAACATACCTATCTGTATCTGTCATTGAAATGGTCACATACACAAACAAGACCGTGATAAAGTTGACTATAAATGGTGGAATTTTAAACCATTTGAAATGAAGTATCAAAGATGAAATAAATGGCATTGCTGCCTTTGAATCATCAATGGAGGACAAGTCCATGCCTATATTATTCTTCCATTATTATTTTGATATTACTGCCATTAGGTTGCACTGCACTTAATACTATTAATTTTAGATAATTATTATGTAGAATGTATAACTGCTCTGAAAACAATAACAAAATATTAATTCACACTTTCTAATATAACAATAGTCTCAGATTAAGCTAGCAGGTTAATAAAAAGGAGAAAACACAGCCACTTGAAAGTTGCAACTATATTGATAAACCCAAACAAGAATATTGTTAACAAAACTGATTTATATAAAATATTAAGATTTGACCATTTTACTCAGACATATATATTTTGATTGTTCAAAGAAATAGTTCATAACAGACCGCCATTCAAATGACTTGACTTTGAGTAGTGAAATTTTAAACGAATTGAACCATCAAAGATAAATAATTAAGAACTTATTGCTTTCATGCTTTGGATCATCAATGGAGTACAAGTCCACAGATATATTCTTCTTTATTGCTTTGGTAGCGCTGCTGTCAAATTGCATAGCAATAGACACCATGTCTGCAAATCAAGAAATCAAAGATGGTGACACCATTGTTTCTGAAGGGGAAATGTTTGAAATGGGCTTTTTCAGCCCTGGGAAGTCGAAGAACCGATACTGGGGATATGGTACAAGAAGATATCAAATGGTACTGTTGTATGGGTTGCTAACAGGGAGACACCAATTAAAGATAGATCAGGCATGCTCAAACTTAGCAGACAGACACGGAACCTCGTGGTTTGCAGTGGCTCCAACCCAATAGTTTGGTCTACGATTTCAGCAGGTTTTGTGCATGGTAACAATACGGTTGTGGTTGTGCAGCTTCTAGATAATGGAAATCTTGTTGTGTGGAATAAGGATAAATTTTGGCAAAGTTTTGACTATCCTGGTGACACTTTTCTACCAGGAATGAAATTTGGGAAGGACTTGGTAACAGGGTTACAGAGATCCATCAGATCTTGGAAGAGTCCTGATGATCCTTCTATAGGTGAGTATCATAATATGCCCGACATCAACGGATATCCACAGAGTTAGGGTGGAAGGGTGAAGTTATACTAGGAAGATTTGGACCGTGGAATGGTCTCGGCTTTAGTGGCTTTCCTATAGAAAATGGGAATCAGATTTACTCCTCTGAGTCTGTCATGAATGAGAAGGAAATCTATCATAGATATGAGCTTAAAACTTCGGTTGTTTTAAGGATAGTTTTGACATGGGATGGCAAGACATGTTTTTACACTGGATTGAGAGAATCAAAGACTGGAGTGTGTATGCAAACGCTTTAGTTGATACTTGTGATCGGTTTTCAATCTGCGGTCCTTATGGAATCTGTACCATTAACAAGCATCCACCTTGTACCTGCATGCAAGGTTTCGAACCACAAAATCCAGAAGAATGGGAGGCCTCTGATTGGGCAAGTGGTTGTATACGCAAAAAGCCTCTGAATTGTGGGAACAAAAATGGGGACGAGGATGGTTTTTGGAAGATTGCAAGAGTCAAGATACCAGACACAAGATGCTCATGGTATAATAAGAGCATGACACTTGAAGAATGTGAGATTGCCTGCAAAGGAATTGCTTGTGTACAGGTTATACAAGTTTAGATATTAGAAATGGAGGAAGTGGATGTTTGATGTGGCTTGATGAGCTTTTGGATACTAGAGAATATGATGTAGATCAACATATTTACATAAGAATGGCAGCTTCTGAGTTAGAAGGTACACATTTTCATCTAAAGTTGGACTATTTTGTGTTTTTAACTTGTGTGCTTAAGTGCTAAACAGTTATTGTTTGTTAATGAAAGGTCTTATGCACTCCCGGTCTGATTTCAACAAAAAGAAAAGAATATGTATAGTGGTAATTTCAACTTCATCAGCTGTGTCATTTCTCTTTGTGGTATATGCCTGTAGAAAGATCAAGAAACGGCCTCACAGGAAAACACAAGGTTACACAAATGAGCAAGTAATGTTTACAGTTTTGCATGTTTATCGGATAAATCATGTAACAATATCATTTTGTAGGAAAGTGGAATGACGAAAAGAATACAATTATGATGATGGGAAATCTTGATGATTTACAACTTTTTAGCCTATATGAAATAGGAAGGGCCACAGGAAACTTTAGTGTCTCCAATAAGATTGGGCAAGGTGGCTTTGGTCCCGTTTACAAGGTAAATTTCTTATGTTGCTTAAATAGAATGCATTACTTAAATCTACATAATTTTATGTTATAAAATCTTTACCATAATCCTAACTTTTTAGGGTGTATTAGAGGATGGAAGAGAAATAGCTGTGAAACGACTCTCAGAAACATCCCGACAAGGACTTGATGAGTTCAATAATGAGGTCATTTGTATTGCAAAACTTCAACATCGGAATGTTGTGAAGCTTCTTGGATATTGTATTCATCAAAAGGAACTAATTTTGATTTACGAATATATGACTAACAAAAGCTTGGACTGGTTTCTCTATGGTGTGACTCACTCTTCATGATTTCCCATAGTATCTTACTTTTAAACTTTATCTAACAACACATGACATAGTATTCACCTTTTGTAGATGAAACAAGAAGCTTGATGCTTAACTGGCCTCAACGATTTATTATAATACATGGGATAGCTCGAGGTGTTCTCTATCTACATCAAGATTCTCGCCTTCAAATTATCCACAGAGATCTCAAGGCAAGTAATATTTTGTTGGACGATGACATGAACCCAAAATATCTGATTTCGGCCTTGCTAGAAAGTTTGTAGGACATGATTCTACTCTTAAAACAAAGAAAGTGGTCGGAACATAGTAAGAATCCTCCTTTAACTTTAATACCTATTTCGAAGATAAGATTGAACGAGTGACTCTCATACTAATCTGTATATTTACTTTATTTCACGTGGATGTAGTGGTTACATTTCTCCGGAGTATGCAGTACACGGGCGTTTCTCTGTAAAATCAGATGTATTTAGTTTTGGTGTTCTCGTATTGGAGATAATTAGCGGGAAGAAAAACAAAGAATTCTCTCATGCGGACTACAGTGGTAACCTTCTTGGACATGTAAGTTTTTGGAATAATTCTTGATCACATCTACTTGATATGCAAGCAACCCCTTGTTTTTTTAACCTTGTGCGATTATCTTATTTTTGGTTAAGATTTAAGTCTTTTGTTAGGTATCTTATGCAACCGAAACAAACACCCACTGCTTGGGAGCTTACGGTTTCATGATCTATTTATTACACGCGCGCACACGAAAGCAATAAAAACACGACAGTTATAGCGTTTCGGTCAAGATGACCTACGTCCACGCTCTATAACTAGGTATTTTTATTAAAATCAAGGGAAAAGGATATAATACAATTACATGCTCTATATATAAAGATAATTAGGGTTTCAAGGAACTTCAATGGGCCAGGCTCATAACTCCATTTAAAAGCCCAAAGGCCTTCACACCTCAACAATCTCCCACTTGAAGGCCTATGAATACTCTAGCTAGCCATCTAAGTACAAAGCAACCCTGTTATCTAGTATTATTAGTAATCTTCAAATAACAGAAATCCTCCAAGCTTCCAATTCCAAAGAAAAAGCTAAGATTTCAATCCAAATCTCCTAGTTGCAGTGGCCCCTCTTCATCAATTATTTGAAAGGGCCCGTTGAAGCTCCCCCGAGCTCCAACTCAGTCATGGCAGATTCCACCAACGACCCATCCTTTGTCTCAAATGGTTTACACAATCCACCAGATTCAAAGATAGATCGAGAACATGCCCCATGCTCCCACTATGACAAAATCCTCTGACTGGTTTAGACTTATGACCCCATTCAACTACAATCTCTACTCCAGACTTCATGTTTGCAAAATGAACTCTCTTAGCAGCAGATTTAGCGAATCCGACTTTGACTTGCTTAACCGGTTTGATCAGTACCTCAACAGGTACCTCCACCATGTATAATGACCCATGCTTATTACCACGAGCAATCACCCCATTCCCATTTATTACCCTCTGTTTACCACCGCTAAACCTTACTTCCAGTCCTTGTTCATCCAGTTTACTAACGAAAATTAATTTCTTTTCAAACCAGGAATCACCCTGACATCATCCAGGTTCCATGTAGTTCCTACTGGAGTCAACAAATCAATATCACCAATGCCTATTACATCAAGCATTCTGCCATTAGCAAGGTGTACTTTCCCAAAGTCGCTTATTTTCAGATTCACCATCATTTCACCACTATGTATGGCGTGAAAAGAAGAACAAGAATCCATGATCCAAGAGTCCATGTTGTTTTTAGCCTCAAGAATTAACACATCACCATCATTGACATCTTTAGCAAAAGTGTTTAGATTTTTTTTGGACATTGACTCTTAACAAGTCCATCCTTGTTGCATATCGAGCACCTCACATTTTTCCGAGTCTGAATTGGAACTTTTTCCCCGACTCCCATTGTCTCGGATATTTTCCCTTCCCATGCCAACATGTAACATCTCAGATGATGATCCAACATTTGCACTTCTCAGACGTGTGTCTTCACCTATCATAATGTCTCAGATCTTTTAAAATGTAATTTCGTTAGCCCTCGTAGAACTTGTAACAACAATCACTGGCCAGGTCCAACTACCAGGCAATGAAGATAGCAACACCACGACTCGAGTCTCATTATCGAATTTTATTCCTACATATTCTAATCTGGACATAATAGAAGTCAGATCATTAATGTGGGAGGTGACTGAGCTTCCCACTTTCATTCTCGTTATGAATAGTTCCATCATCAAGACATCTTGTTTGCTGCAAACGGCTTTTCATACATATTTGATAGAGCCAACATCATACCATTTGCAGTGGTTTCTTTCATGATGTTAAAAGCAACACTCTTCGTCAAAGATAACATAATAGTCGCTCTAGCTTTCTTGTTCTTGGAATCCCAAACTACTTCTTTAGCTTTCTCCATTCTCTCTAGTTTTTTTCCAGTACTGGATCCAAATACTTTTGACACAGTAATGCTTCTATTTGCATTTTCCACCAACCAAAATAAGTGTCATTGAACTTTTTTATCATAGTTTTCCCGTGTTCAGCCATAATAGCAAAACAGAGACAAAACAAAAGAAACAAGCACGCTGAACAGTTGATAACTAGTCCATCAGAAGGATAAACAAACCGAAACCTATACTTCCAACCAAGACCCTAGGCGGCGGCAGAACCCTAGGCGGCGGCGATAGCCTTAGATGGCGGTGATAACCTTAGACGGTGATGGTAACCCTAGGCGCTACGAAAACAGAAACCCTAGGCGGCGGTAGAAAACCTAGGCGGCGATAGCGGCGGCAGAAACCCTAAGCGTACGAAAATCTTTAGAAAACCTGAAACCCCGGAAACAGGAGGAAAGATTTAAATAGTAATCAAGAGTCTGATGCTCTTGTACCAGTTGTTAGGTATCTTATGCAGCAGAAACAAACACAATTACCCGCATGCACACGAAAGCTAATAAGAACACGAGAATTATAGTGGTTCGGTCAAGATGCTTACGTCCACTCTTTGCAAATAGGTATTTTTATTAAGCTCAATGAACAAGATTACAATACAATGACATACTCTATATATAGAGATAATTAGGGTTTCAAGGAACTTCAATAAGTCAGGCCCATAACTCTATTCAAAAGCCCAAAGACCTTCACACGTGAACATCTTTCTCTTTCCTAATTATTAGGAGACCATCTTTGGGTAGGTAGCTTAGTTTCTAATTTGTTCAAGTATAAATAGATGGTAAGTCCTTTGTGATATGTTATAGTTTTTCCTTGATAAATAATACACCCAAAAGAGTCGTTACGAGAGTTTGTAACAAAAATCCAAAGTGTCAAGCCAATTCTTTTCTAATAATTAGGATAAAAACTCCATTTAAGAGGACATGTTGTGATCAAGAAAGAAATGGGATTCAACTGTGTGAAGTAAGCCAAAAGAAACAGTTGTCTTTTAGCCTTACCGAAAGATATCGTCTTGTAGGTAGCCATACGTACATAAGGATACTAAGAACATCTGGACACCTTAAGATCATGGGTTGCAAAAGGGTCAAATTAAAAACTTGAACCGTGATCGATTTCAAGTTAATGAGACTAAAAGGTAACGAGACTATGCATGATCTTGTGGGAAGATCGATGGATTGGTACCCAAGTTTCAACATCTTAAAACAATGATAAAGACTATGCATGATCTTGATCGATGGATGGATCAAGTAAAGAAACTGGTTGAATAAATTTCTCACCTTTGTTAATTGCTTCAACTGAGCACTACTTAAATTCGAAAATGATGATATTCAAGGAAGCTATTGGTTCTCTCAAGACCTATGAATGATGGGTAACAAGGAAAACTTGGGAAAATATTTGTTTACAAATACCGACCAACAAGAAAGACAAAATAGAATTGAGGCAATGGACGAGGCTGAGGGTTGGTTCGAGCGAACAACGTGGTCGCAGCTGACGACGCAACAGATTTGGTGGTTGAGGCCGACGGGGTCGACACCGCTCGAACAACACTTGATGACATGATTACGAGAATAAAAATGTAGACGGGAAAGGAAGAAAGAATCTTTAATGTCACAAAACTTTGATAAGCTCTGTCACTTTTCATTCGAGTGTAGAGTCTTAAAACAAGCCAAAGAAAAAGCTAACCTAGCAAAAGAATTGAAGAGGACGCACAAACGTAATTAGAAGGGCGAGGTTTTTACTCGAGTAAATCACGAGTCGAATCATGGTTGTTGATAATAAATATGCAATAGACTTAATAAAAACCCCAGTGTTTACCAAACGAAGTAAACTAACTGATACCGTGATCACTTCATTCGTGAGTGTGTTGAAAATAACCTAGCAAAAATGGACTACGTTAGTGGAGAAGAAGAACATAAGACACACATTCTAACCAAGGCATTACTAAGGATAAAGTTTAGCTAGATGACGGAGTTACTTATAATAATTGATCTTGGTGGAACAAGCTAGAATTAAGGGGAGAATGTTCGACTTATCTTTAATCACAAGTGCTTGATGGGCAAACAACCACGGTGTTTGACCTTATGTGATTATCATATTTTTTTTCTTACTATTTTACTCAATGTTGTAAAAATCGCTAGACGCTGGTCGGACGTCGAGGTACCGACTAGGGATTAATCAGGATTAATAGGGATTAATCGGTTTGAAAATTTTATATGTATTTTTATAAATGATATATATAGTTAAGATTAGTATACTTCAAACATAGATAACTAAAATTAAAATAAAAATAACAATCAAGTAGTTCAAATATCAAATAGTTTAAAACATAGTAGTTCAATACTTTAAAGATCAAATAGTTTAAAATTAAGTACACAGATTCATAAGTTAATGTAGAGGCTGGTCGCAAGTGGAGTTTGACTTTTATGGGTCGGTTGATGTGTTGTTAATGTTGACTAGGTTTAGAATTGAGTAAATGGGTCAGAATTATAAGTTACAAAGCACAAATATTTGCGTTGACCGATTTTGACCGCCTAGAAAAATTGCTCCGATTACTACTGATTGCTATCGATTAGTGCTAATTATTGCTCATTATTGCCGCCTAGGACCGACTACCGATTTTTTTTACCGATTAGCTGAAATCGACAAGGTAATGGGCCGACCACCGATTAATCGGCCGCCTCGGCTGATTTTTACGACACTGATTTTACTTATTATTTCTTTCCTAATTGTTAGGACTTATCTTTGGCTGCATAGCGTAGTCTCCAATTGTTCAAGTATATATAGATGGTAGGTTCTTTGTAATATGTATGAGTTTTCCCTTGATTAATAATAAACCAAAAAGATTCGTACCGGATTTGGTAACAAAAATCTAAGTGTCAATCCAATTGTTTGCGAATATCAGTTGAGTTGTGAGATTAAATCTTATTATCTTGACTAGGAACTAGTGATTTTTATAAATGTGTGTTGGTTTGATGTAGGCATGGAGACTCTATAGAGAAGGAAGGTCCATTGAATTAGTCAGTGCATCTTTACAAGCCTCATGTGTGGTCACTGAAGTACTAAGATCACTACATGTTGCACTGTTATGTGTGCAGCATCATGCAGACGATAGACCAACTATGTTGTCAGTGGTTCTAATGTTGGTTAGCGAGGGTGCATTGCCTGAACCTAAGCAGCCTGCTTTTTTCAATGAAGAGAGTAAAACACTTCCATCAGTTGACAAAGGCACGATAACACAATTGTATGCTCGATAGTAAGCATGTGTTTATGACCAAGAGATGTTCAGATACATGTGTATTTCCTTATTTTCTCCTTTATGACACTTTATGGTTCAAATACCAGTAAATACCTACTATTATGACAAGTTGAGATACAAATATATAGTTGGCTTCTTTAACTACTAAATATATTTATGAATTATGAATGGTTTCAGCTAGGGCCTTTAGACCCCAACAGCAAAACCCAAGGGGACTAAGTTTAAATTCTAATAGACAAACTGCAACGGTCTCCCACTCGAATATCTTTTTCCCAATCTTCTAAAACTACATATCGTAGAGTGTATCGTATGGAATGAAAACGAAGACTAGGGCATGCTGCTTCTATGAAATGAATTGTCTTAGTTCTTTCATTTCTAACTAGTACAAGATTTAATAGGCACAAGTGCATGCTGATCTTAATCAAGTCTTCAAGTGTTTTGTGATAGAACTTTTGCAGAAAACTTGCAGAAAACCTGAGAAATAAATCGTGCTTCTTCTGTGTAGACTCACTATATTTTAATTGTTGATACAGGCACCAGACACAAAAAAAATACACACACACAAAACTTTTACTGCTTTAACTTGCTCACTTGCTTTCATTACTTGCAACATGTACATGTATATAACTTTACAACTAAATCAAAGGAAAATAAGCTACCTACTACTCCACTACTCGACGACTCCATTACTTTGAATCATATTATACTAACTCGTTATCTAGACCCGCTAATCTTGCTAACTACCTACTAATAATTTAAAACATGTGACTAAATTAACATTCCTATTGACTGGTCCTCGTTGACCTGATTTTGACGCGATCAAGAGTAATTCCTACATTAATATTAGATTTGTGATTCTCTAATGTCTCCTTATGAAAATTTCTACCTGTGTAGTGTTTATAGACAGACTGTTATATAATCACAAAAAATATCATTGTTGATCTAGCACAACTTGGCTATAACACCCTAACCTGATGTATCAAACTGAACCAAGTTCAGCATATGATCAATGAGTACTTCTTTAATAATTATAATATTGGATTTACCTATTTAACGTATTCATTAAATATAATTCAAAATGACCACTTTCTTTCTAAAAGCATTGAAAGTTCATATTCTCTTTTCTTTATTTATTTGTATATTGTTTTCTTGAAAAGTCACGGGTTGTTTGGTAGTCTTTTAATGATCATTAAAAGTTACCATCTTAATGGTTCATAGTCTCTTAATTGTTAAAAGCTAACCCTCATGCTAAATGATTAATAGATAATCCCAATACTAAACGATTAAACGGTGATCCTAAGTTGTAACCATCTAAGTACAGAGAAGTGTGTAAATACTCATGACAAGCCTTAATTCTAATAAATTTGGTTATTAGGTTCGAGTGAAACCAATATTTATATACTTTGAAAATGAAATTATACTTCGGAATAAGTATATGAGGTTTTTAAGTAACATTTTTTCCGTGGTTGTAAAAATCACTAAGCGCTAGTCGGACGGTGAGGTACTGACTAACGATTAATTGGGATTAATCGCATTGGAATTTTTAGATATAATTTTTAGTTGTATATATAAATACACACATTTCATATGTAAAATTAATTAAAAAAAGTTCAATTTATATATAAATAAACATATTTGGCCGTAATTTCCAAGTTTAAGCCGGAATTTCCAATTTTTGGCCTGATTGTTTTAAGTTCGCCGGAAAGTCGTTGGAATCTCACCGGAACCTCGTCGGAACCCTACAGGAATTTCGCCGGAATCACATATTTTTTGCTGATTAAGATATTTTAGGTCCGCCTAGGGTGCGCCTAGGTCCGATTTTGACCTCCGTTGACTACCTAGCAAATAATTGGCCGTTTAGCAAAAAATTACTAGGTGAGAGGCCGATTTCCGATTAATCGCCAATTAATCAGCGATTAATCCCGATTTTTGCAACTAATTGTTTTGTCACTTCTTGCAAATAATAATTCATAACTATAGCATACTTAATGTTATATAAAGAAACTAATCGTTGGAAAATAAGGCTTAAACATTGATAAAGATAAACACGAGTACACGATGGAAGGAACGGTATGTTCTTAAAAAAGAGAAAGCAGAAAAACTTAAAGAATTTTAACAAAATATAAATTAAAAGAAAATGAATAAAGTTAAAAATAATAAAGAATTTTAAAAATGGTTTAAAAAAAACTAAAAAGGGGAGGATGAAAACTGAAGGGCGGGTGTTTCGAGCACTGGTGAACTCCTTCATTGTTGCACCCTCTAACCACCCTTTAGAGTGTTTTCTTTTTAATTATGAAGAAAAACAAAATAAATAAACAAAAGGTTAGACTATACATAATTTCTTCGTTGCTTCCTCCAAAAATAGTTTCAAAGTTTGTCACATTTTACACACGAAAAATTTTTATTTTAAAAAAAGGTTCCAAAAAAGGATATAAAAACATATTTAAAAAGAATACAAAGTTCTAAAAAGATATGATATAAACCTTTTGAAGTTTTTATATAAGAATTTACTATAAAAAGATTAAAGACGTCTTTTAAAAATTAATTAAAATGTTCTTCCTTTTTAAAGTAACGAAAAAAACATTACTTTCAAAAATTTCAATAGTTATTGTTTTAATATTATGAAGTAAGTTAAAAAAAACATTGTCTTCAAATCTATCTATTATAATAAAAGAAGCATTTCAAGATGATACTTGTCAAAATTCTAGACCATTTAATTTTAATTTTCTCGCTTCTCTCTTATTTAATAACTACATTAAATATTAATAATATCATTTAATTGTTTTTGAGATTAAAATTTATTTTTAAATAAATTGAGAAAGAGATGTTTTTATAAATGTAACTTTTAATTGAACAAAATTAAAAAGATTAGAAAATTTTCTAAAGCACCAAACATTCTTAAGAATATGAAATCGTTTAAAATGTATTTTTAAATGATTTTTTTGTAAAACAAAATAACTAAAATTAAGAGTTATAATAAGGAAAATTTTAATATTGATATTTTTTAAAACGGTTTGTTTGGAACAAAATATTTATTTAAAAAAAGCAATAAGTGTTTAAAAACAATAGTTTAAAAAATGATATCATTGTTTTATTACTTACATTTTTACTCATATGCAATTTCAATCATATCGTTTTCTAATTAATAAATTTTGATTAATAACTATTTAATATTTTATTTATTCAACTCATATAATACACGAGATATTAACCTAGTATTTCATATATAAGCTTAATTTTAGCTTTTTGAGTCGTCTTGACTATTACACCCTATTAATATTTAATATTGTTAATTGTAAATATGTTAGATTAAACACATTAGCATTAGCCTAATTAGCACTGGCCCATAGGCCTTAGTTTAAGGTTTTCCGCTCAATTTATAGATGAGTTCTCTTCCATTGTAAACATATCATTTCAGTTTAATACAATATCAATTTACATGGTATCAAAACTAAGGCTTTAGATCTAATATCCCGATTGTGTTAGTATCTCGATCACAAGTTTTTGCTCTGTTATCCCGTTTCTGTTTTGCAAGTATCCCGATCACAAGTTTATGTTCTGTCAAAACTTCTCCCATCTTCTGTTGGTGGTCCACGACCCGATTCTGTTAGTATCTCGATCACTGTGCTCTCATCTCGAAAGCATTTTGTGTTCAGCATCAGTTTATATTCCAGTTTGTTTTGGTTCGTTACTACTATTTTACGACTACTTGTGTTGTCCCTGAAAGTTACTATTTACCATTCGGGAGTTTACTATTTTCAATTTCGTTTATTATGATGGGAGACAGAAGCACATGTATACGTTTACCAAAGACGAGTATGATTTGATTCAATGGTGTCTTGCCTCCCAAGTTCATAGTCCACAAACCAACTCGGCACACCTAGGTAAGTTTTCTAGCCTTGACGCATCATGGGTAATTCATAGTTTGATACTGCAGCGACACATCACATGACCAGGAATCAAGGTATTGTACTATCATAGACAATATTTCTCACTCACCTGTTCGTCTTGCTGATAATTCCTCATGCCTCGTGCGTTGAATCGGATCTATTAGTAACTCGAAAAACTTAAACTTGTCATTTGTTCTTTTTGTTCCTATTTTTCCTACCGGCCTTTGTTCAGTTAGCCAAATTACTAAACAAAATGATTGTAAAGAAACCTTAATCTTGTGTCTTTCAAGAACTTGAAACGAATAGGGTGATTGGCACCGGGCTTGAATCAAGTGGTCTCTACCGTATGCCCCCGTTGTCACAGACAACAGCAAAGATTTGTGATTATGGTATTAGGAAGGCTTACTGTCGGTTAAATCATCCCTCTATAGCGGTTCTGAGACAAATGAGACCTGATTTTTCCTGTTTCAGATGATTTTCATTGTCAATGGTGTCAGTTCAGTAAACTCACCCGGCGTCCTTATCCCCCAAAAGTGTCAATCTAGTAGTTTATTTGAACTCGTACATTCTGATATACAGGGTCCGCATCCTACTAAGTCCACATTGGATTTTCAATACTTCATTACCTTTATTAAAGATTACTCTCATGCTACACGAGTCTATTTGCTTAAGTCACGTAGTGAAGTTAGTTCTATTTTTCGTTAGTTTCACTCTATGTCAAAAATCAGTTTGATACATTTATTAAAACATTACGCACTAATAACGCAAAAGAGTACTTATCATCTGAATTTTCTACCTATTTGAAAGCGCATGGGCATAGTTCACGAGTTTTCCTGAGTGTATACACCTCAACAAAATAGTGTTGTTGAATGCAAAAATCGCCATTTGTTGGATGTTGCTTGCACCCTCATCTGGGGTGACGCGGTTCTTAATGTCGCTTATCTTATAAGTTGTATACCCTCATCTGCCATTGGAGGTCAAACTCCGTCATCTGTCATGTTCCCTAAAGGTCCCTTTCCTTTCCCACCCAAAATTTTTGGGTGTGTAGCATATGTCCATGATCATCGTCCGGGTAGTAACTAACTTCAACCTCAAGCTATCCGTTGTGTCTTTCTTGGTTATTCTCGCGTCTAGAAAGGGTATAAATGTTACAGTCCTTCTCTTCGCCGATACTTTACAAGTGTTGATGTCATTTTTCATAAGTCTTGTTTGTATTTTCCTAAGTCTTTAACAGTCCCTGGCCTCTTTCCTGATCATGATCCTGCTATTCTTGAGTCACCTATGAATCTCACCGTTCCTATCTCCTCAATCCATCTGCTCCTCCGGTCCCAGATGTCCCAAATCCAATTCCTGCTACATCTGGCCTACGAACAGAGCCTCAAACATTGATTTTCACATATATCAGGTGATATATAAGACAATAAAGACTCTTGATTCATAACCAGACCATGACCCTAGTATGTCCTCAGTTCCACCTTGTACAACTAGCCATGATACAACTTTGCCAGATACTCCTGTTTATGACTCACCTGGTGCTCCATATCCTGGTATACCTATTGCTTTTTGAAAGAAGCCTAGACATCACACTCCCCAATCCAGGATTATATTACCTATGCTCCTTTTCACCTAAGTGTCATGCTTATACTTCTACCATCGATTCATATCCAATTCCTAAGGATGTGATGATAATTCTAGCTCACCCAGGATGTAGAGTGGAAGAGGAGATTAGGGGCTCTACGAGTCAATCATATGTGGGATCTTGAGCCGCTTTATCTCAGTAAGCGTGCTGTCAAACTTAACCCTGATGGTTTTCTATGTTGCCTGAAAGCCTAACTTGTTGCAAAGGGTTATTCTCATGCTTATGGTATCGACTATGATAAGCCTTTCTCACCAGTCGCTATTAATCATTGGTCACTTTATCAGCTTGATGTAAGGAACGCATTTTTAGTAGTGTTCTTGAAGAGGTATATATGGAACGGTCACCTGGGTTTATTGTCGAAGAGGAGGCCTCAAAAGTAAGTCGATTACACCGTTCCTTGTATGGCCTTAAACAGTCCCTAGAGCATGGTTTGGTTGGTTTTCCAGTGTCATGGGGGAATTTGGGATGATTCATAATACATATGATCATTCTATATTCTTCGGAAATCGTCAGGGGCGAATTATTATTGTAGTCATTTATGTAGATGACATAATAGTTATAGGGGATGATGAAGTTAGGCTTGGTTTTAAAAAGCGTTAGGCGCTCCGAGGCATTTAAGTCTCAAAAGACGAGGCGCTATGTGTGAGGCATGAGGCGAGAGCCTCACGTATGCGAGGTGTCGTTCTATGTACAACAAAATAAGCTATACGTACAGCCAAAAGTTGAATTTGTTTAAGCTTTTTTACATATTGGCTTTTTTACCATGTAAATCATTCATAATCTCATAATCCCCTCGGTTATTTCTACTCATCATCTTTTTACGAACTCCAATCTAGACCAATGTTGACCAAATTTGACCTAGATGTGCATGAGGCGTCGCCTCAAAGCCCTAAGGCGTCGCCTCAAAGCCCTGAGGCGTTTTCCTGATCGCCTCTAGAGCCTCACGCCTTAAGCGCGCCTCAGGTGCTATTTTTATAACCAAGAAGTTAGGATTACAAAGCTCAAACAGTTCCTTTAGTCTCGGTTCCAAATCAGCAACTTAGGTCGACTTCCACACTTCCTTGGCATTGAATATCTCTCTCTTCATATGGAATACTTCTCTCAAAGAAAGTACATTCTTGATATATGATCTGATTATGATTTGGTTGTAAGTCGATAGCCTGATGCTTCGTACAAGGAAGCTTCTTCTAGAGGACGGGTAACTAATGAAGGAACCTGAACAATACAGTCAGTTAGATGGAAAACTTAACTTTCTGACAGTTACTCATCCACACATCTCCTTTGTCATTAGTGTTCTAATCCAGTACATGGCCACCCTATACATCAGGCACCAAGTTGCTGCTTTTTGTGTTTAAAGGTATGTTAAGACTACACCAAGTCTAAGGATTCTATAATCTCATCAAGGTCATTGCCGTGTGGGTGGCTTTATAGAGAAAGGAGATGTGCGAATATAAGGGTTTTCTAATGCTAATTGGGCAGATTGCCCTATTCTAAGATGATCTACGACCGGATATTGTGTGTTCATCGAAGGAAATCTAGTTCTGGGAAGAGCAAGATGTTGATTATTAAGCTTTAAGAAAACAAAAATGGAAATACTCGAAGAAGCTTTGATCGATTACTTTGTATATGAAGATGAAGAGTAAAAAACGAAATGGTGGAAAAAGTGTACCCAAGTTGCAGAAAGATGAAAAGCATATTTATTCAATAAACTAATGGCGATAAATGCCCTTACAAAAAGTAATGCGGGAAACCTACTAACCCTTTCTACCTATAGACCCGGTACAAGTATGACTCACGTTTTTACCCAACGTGCAACTTCAACGTACCATATAAATCAAAATGTTTTACAAACTACCAAGTCTAATTAATTAAACTATAATTAAATAAACTATAAACTATAAAATCCAAATGTTTTACTTCAAGTTTCCAACAAATTAACCCTTGAAGTTTGACTTATTCCATGAAAGACATGCAAATAAATAATATGAACCCACATGACTCGTATTCGTGACCCGGTGAATAAAGGATTAACCCAACACAAGAACGGTATCTAGATCAAGTGTTGAATCAAAATATAAAGCCACGGCAGATGTTACTTTAGAAATGATTTGGATTCTTCATCTTCTTAAAGAACCCGGGGTTATTTATATGACTTGATGAGGTTATATTGTGATAGCCAATCGGGTACACACACAGCCTGTGTTGTCAAAAGCAACAAAGACGCCACCTAGGCACCATTTTGAGGCGAGGCGCAAGGAAACCACCTTGCGTGAGTCCAGGCACTCCGTCAAAACTTCGGCTACATACCCGTCATTTTCTGGTCAGATTCAGGACTAAGTATGAAATTCTGGGGAGTTTTTTTCTTTTGATCTTTCTTTGCAGCGACTGCTAGTGAGAAGGGAAAGGGAGAGAGGACAGCTTTGGTGTGTGAATAGATTGTGTATGTTGAGAAAAGTTGAGAAAAGGTGCATGTACAGTACTTGAGTGTAGATAAAGAGTCCATGTGTGCAAAAATGGTAGACAAAGTAGAAGTAAGGTAAAATGCTCATTGCATTTTCAAATTTTAAATTTGTTTATTATTAGATTACTAAGTTTTTTTTGTTTCACTTCATATATTTTATAGTTATATTATATATTTTTATACATTATTTTTAATAGCGCGCTTTTGATATCTTGGGCATGTGCCTTTTTGCGTTTTGCGCCCTAGCGACAGGCGAGGCCTTTGCGCCTTGAGTGCGCCTTTGACAACATAGCACATAGCCAAGAATCAAGTATTTCATGAGAACGAAACTCATAGAGGTTGATTGCCATCTCATCAAGGATTGTGTGATGGGCACTCAGGCTGATCCTCCATCCATTCAGTCGATTCATGTCAAGAAGAGTTTCAACTCTGATAGCAACCTCTCAAGCTAACAGATTCTAGTCGTTAGTGACGATCAGAGCCATAGTCGAAGTATAAAGGGCAGCACAAATGGAACACGTTTAGGCCCGTTTGACCTGGGTGGATCATCAGACCATAACCCGGGTACCATATTTAGCTGACCCGACCCGCGATTTCAAACTTGGTTCCCACGTAAATGCTGATTGCATGAAGAAGATACCATGTTCCCACATTCCATTTATTTCCACTTTGTTTTAATATCTCACATGTAGTTTAATTATCATGTTACGTTTACTTATACTTTTGGTGTCCTATGTGGTACATTAGAAGTAGTTTTTCTTTTGTTTTGTTTAGATCGTGGATTAAAGTACCAGTTTTTTTTTCTTTAAATGTATCGAACTCATTGATGAATGGAGGTGTTTTTATATGAGCAAATTTTTAAGTGGATTAAAGTACTAGTACTTTACTCCACGATCTAAACAAAACAAAAGAAAAACTACTGCTAATGTACCACCTAGGAAACCAAAAGTGCATATAAAAGTAACATGATAATTAAACTACATGTGATATATTAAAACACAAAGTGGAAATAAATGGAACGTGGAAACATGGTAGCTTCTTCATGCGATCAGCAGTTACGTGGGAACCAAGTTTGAAATCGCAGGTCGGGTCAGTTGAATATGGTACCCTGGTTATGGTCCGATGATCCACCCGGGTCAAACGGGCCAAAACGTGTTCCATTTGTGCTGCCCCTTATACTTCGACTATGGCTCCGATCGTCACTAACGACTAGAATCCCTTGGCTCAAGAGGTTGCTATCAAACTCGCTTATATTTTCACTAAACCCCTTCAAAGGACTCAAATAGACTTTGTATGTAACAAGTTGAGCATGATTAACAGCTTCAACTTGAGGAGGAATATAGTTGTAAATATGTTAGATTAGGCCCATTAGCATTAGCCTAGTTAGTATTGGCCTATGGGCTCTAGTTTAGCGTTTTCCTCTAAACAGAGGAGTTCTCCTTCATTGTAAATACATAATTTTAATTTAATACAATACCAGTTTACAGATATATATATATATATATCTTTTTATATTAATAAAATAAAAACAAAAAATACGAAATAAATAAAAATTAAAAGACAAAATAAATAAATAAAACTTATTTTTTTAGTTTAAGATAATAAGGGGTGATATGCTAAATAAAAAAAATTAAATTAAAAATTAATTATTTCAAAAGAGTTATAAGGATTACAACAAGTAAAATTAGTTTGGAGAGAGTACCATCAAGTGTTATACTAATCAATCAAAACCAAAACCGGTTACTGTAGTAAACGACACACATGAATAAGATATAGTATAATACTTGTAATTAGTAACTTTGTAATATACTAACCCAATATTTATTCGGGTTATATGATAATTTAAAATACTGGAAATTAAAATTATAATGTTTGTGGTACAGTTATTATCTAATGATAAGTTATATATATTAAATATAGTTAAACATTTATTGTCTCTAAATTTAAATTTATAAATAAACTTTTCTTTTAGTCTTATAAATAAAGCAATTTTAAAATAAGCTACTACGTATACATAAAATCATAAATAAAGTAAAGTAAAAACACAATTTGGTGCTTGTAGTTGTCATATGCTTAATATATATTCTTTTAAACTTTTTCTATTTACACGAAATATCCTTTAGTAGGAATTAGTCGTAGTTGTGTAACACAAGTATCTGTTGTTGAGAAATGTTGAACATAGTAAACGCCAAATCGCTGAGGGGAGATTAGTTGACTTTGGATGCCTATAATCCAAAAGGTTCAAAATAGTGGACAATGTTTAGTAAATTTTTTTATACTAACGAGCAACAAAACCCCGCACGATGCAGCGGACCGGTTGAAATTTGTAAGACACGATTTTGATGACTTGGAAATTAGTAATCATCCCACGGCAAAAAGCACGTCAAAACATTGAAAAATAATAAGCATGTGATCAACTTTGACGATTTGTGTGTGTGTGTTTCGTGACTTGTATTATTACGTACAACTTGTTATTAAGATAATTTATATTGAAATTTAAAATAACTACGTCACAACAACGCATTTAAAATTTTATAAAACGTTAAATTTTAAAAGCTATAAGAGAAAAAAAGTAAAGAGTTTTCAATTGTTTTTTTAAATTATAACTATTAAATAATTGTTGAAAAAATAATTATTAGGTAAGAAACTAAAAATATAAGTATTTTAAACTTTACAAAATTAGTTAGTCAAATTATTCATGGACTATGGGTTTAAAAGGCAAATTAAATTAAGAGCTCTGATAAAAAATATTTTTGAGTGTGCTTTAATTAAGGACTCAAGAAAAAAAAAGTTAGGATATAAAGTCAAACAGGGATTCGAACCTAAGTGAGCTAGGTGAAAAAGCAGCGCCTAACTGTTGTTCTATGGACTTAACAATTGTTTTCTTCCATTGAGAATATATATATATTAATCACTTGAAAATCAAATAAAAACAAAATAACCTACTCCTGACATGCATGTTTAATATATATATAATTCATGAGCTGCCTTGAAATTTTGTATTATAAATAAGTGTCCGGTTCAAATACAAAATCAATATTATGTAAAAAGTGTGAGAAGCAATCAGGGAGTGACATGTAGCATATTTTTAAAAATAGAAGGAGGGGTATTTTAGGAAGTGTAATTTATTAAGATGAAGGTGTGTCATATATCGACTGTTTCTGTACGATTGAGGTTTCCAACAGAATTTTCAATTTATCGTTGAAGATTCAAACAATCGAATCGTTGAAATTTTCAATTGATCAATCGTTGAAGATTCAAACAATCGAATTTTCAATTTCAATCCTTGAATATTGCTTTACATCAATTAGTTCAGCGATGTCGACGAGAGATGATCAGTTTGGTACGTATGAGGACGATTATATACTGTAATTGAAATAGTATGTTAATTTTCGCACCGTAATTTTATCGTTTTGATCATCGTTGTGTCTATACTGTATGATTTCTGTGAATTTTGTTATTGATTGACATCATCATTGTGTCATAGGTATTATCATTGTGTCATAGGTATCATCATTGTGTCTTTTGTATCGTCATTGTGTCTTTTGTATCGTTATTGTGTCTATACTGTTAGATTACTCTGGACATTACCAATTTGTTGTTGAACATATTTTATAAATATTACGTGAGTTATATGATACTATTTATACTGATTGTGTCAGGTTTAGAGGTTCATTGTGTCAAGCAAGCATGATTGTGTCAAAATCTATCTTTGTGACATCTCTTTGTGAAGGTGCATTGTGTCATGTTTTGGGGATTCATTGTGTCATGAAAGCTGCTTATAATGTGTCTTTTGTGAAGGTTCATTGTGTCATGAAAGCTGTTTATAATGTGTCTTTTGTAAAGGTTCATTGTGTCATGATTGGGGATTCATTGTGTCTTTTATGTTGTTTGTCTTTTTATGAAATGTTGTTTTTATTCATATAGATGCTGAAAGTTACAAAGATGTTGGCCAACAATGTGTATCCCCCAGGTCTGGAATAGTATCTTATATACCTTTTGCAAAGAGTTCAATTAAACCTGTTGTAGGAATGGAGTTTGTTTCTATTGAGCATGCGTTTGCATTTTACCAAAGGTATGCTCTTTCTTGTGGTTTTGAAGCTAGGAAACATGCAGAATATTTACAAGCTGGTAAAGTACTTTTGAAGTATTTTGTTTGTTCGAAGCAAGGGTTTAAAAAGGGAAAAGTATTTGATTCTTCAAATGATGAGGACGATAAATGTAAGTGGAAGCGTAGTAAACCATCTAAGAGAGTTGGATGTGAAGCGATTCTTAAGCTACGTTTAGTTAATAGTAAGTACTGTGTTTATTATTTCAAGGAAGAGCACAACCACTTGTTGGTTGATCATGATGATGTGCATCTTTTACCTGCTGCTAGAAAGGTTGATCATGTAAAAGAAGGTGCAATTCAAGCTTTGTCTAGTATAAATATTGGTCCCGTTCGAGCTTTTCATATATTGAGAACTTTGTCTGGTGGTTATGCGGAAGTCGGTGCGACGAAAAATGATTTCAAGAATTATAAGAGGGATTTAAATAAATATATTGGTGAATATGATGCTGATATGCTTGTTCAAATTCTTATGAAGAAAAAGGATCACTTGACGAATTTTACTAGTGAATATATTGTTAAAGAAGATGAAGACAATAGACAAAAGTTTGGTCTATCAAAGTTATCATCATTCATTATGTCATCATCAATTCCCTCTTATAATGACACAATGAATGATGATAACTTTGATAGACCAAACTTTGTCTATTGTCTCCATCTTCTTTAACAATATATTCACTAGTAAAATTCGTCAAGTGATCCTTTTTCTTCATAAGAATTTGAACAAGCATATCAGCATCATATTCACCAATATATTTATTTAAATCCCTCTTATAATTCTTGAAATCATTTTTCGTCGCACCGACTTCCGCATAACCACCAGACAAAGTTCTCAATATATGAAAAGCTCGAACGGGACCAATATTTATACTAGACAAAGCTTGAATTGCACCTTCTTTTACATGATCAACCTTTCTAGCAGCAGGTAAAAGATGCACATCATCATGATCAACCAACAAGTGGTTGTGCTCTTCCTTGAAATAATAAACACAGTACTTACTATTAACTAAACGTAGCTTAAGAATCGCTTCAAACCCAACTCTCTTAGATGGTTTACTACGCTTCCACTTACATTTATCGTCCTCATCATTTGAAGAATCAAATACTTTTCCCTTTTTAAACCCTTGCTTCGAACAAACAAAATACTTCAAAAGTACTTTACCAGCTTGTAAATATTCTGCATGTTTCCTAGCTTCAAAACCACAAGAAAGAGCATACCTTTGGTAAAATGCAAACGCATGCTCAATAGAAACAAACTCCATTCCTACAACAGGTTTAATTGAACTCTTTGCAAAAGGTATATAAGATACTCTTCCAGAACCTGGGGATACACATTGTTGGCCAACATCTTTGTAACTTTCAGCATCTATATGAATAAAAACAGCATGTCATAAAAAGACATAACAGCATAAAAGACACAATGAATCCCCAATCATGACACAATAAACTTTTACAAAAGACACATTATAAGCAGCTTTCATGACACAATGAACCTTCACAAAAGACACATTATAAGCAGCTTTCATGACACAATGAATCCCCAAAACATGACACAATGCACCTTCACAAAGAGATAACACAAAGATAGATTTTGACACAATCATGCTTGCTTGACACAATGAACCTCTAAACCTGACACAATCAGTATAAATAGTATCATATAACTCACGTAATATTTATAAAATATGTTCAACAACAAATTGGTAATGTCCAGAGTAATCTAACAGTATAGACACAATGACGATACAAAAGACACAATGATGATACCTATGACACAATGATGATACCTATGACACAATGATGATGTCAATCAATAACAAAATTCACAGAAATCATACAGTATAGACACAACGATGATCAAAACGACAAAATTACGGTGCGAAAATTAACATACTATTTCAATTACAGTATATAATCGTCCTCATACGTACCAAACTGATCATCTCTCATCGACATCGCTGAACTAATTGATGTAAAGCAATCTTCAACGATTGAAATTGAAAATTCGATTGTTTGAATCTTCAACGATTGATCAATTGAAAATTTCAACGATTCGATTGTTTGAATCTTCAACGATAAATTGAAAATTCTGTTGGAAACCACAATCGTACAGAAGCAGTCGATATATGGCACACCTTAATCTTAAAAATTACACTTCCTAAAATACCCCTCCTTCTATTTTTAAAAATATGTCACATGTCACTCCCTGATTGCTTCTCACACTTTTTACATAATATTGACTTTGTATTTGAACCGGACACATAAAATTTTGTTTTGAAGTTGCATGAATTCAATCATTGTGATATACTAAAATTTATATCTTCTAAAATAGCTACCCACAAATGTTGAATTTCGATGTATGAAGTATGAACCAAAAATAAATATTGCGCTTAATATTACTACCGTTCTTTTTAAAACTATTAATATAATAATAACTAGTTAAATTCCCGCACGCGCGTTGCGCGTGTGATAAACAAACCGGCGTGTGATAAACAAACCATCAACCATGGCTCAGATGATTCGTAATAACCGTATATGCATCACAAACTAAACAGTTGGTTCAGAACCGAATTCCAGTTACAGCTGCAAAACCGAGAAACAAATGAAAACGAACCTGATCCCCGGATTCTCGGATGAGGCAATTCATCGTCATCAACACGCGTCTACACCAAGACAAACCTAAACGACTAAGAAATAGCTTGAACAATGAAACCATACATAAACTTTAACATTGAGATCGCGTCCATCACGCTAAACATGAAACAGCTAGAACAACGAAATCAGACAAAAAATACAAACATCAAGTGGGTTCAGATGTGTATACAAACATCATCATCGCCCAATGCAACCACCGACATATGTCGTCTCAGATCTGAGACTCTTCGATCATTATAGACTTAATATTCTAGATAAAACAAATACCATCACCATCGATTCACCACATCAAACCTGGAACACGACATCCACCCAGAAGGTCCAATGGGTCCATCGGAGGCGGCGGAAACCGAGGCACGCCACCATCCAGACACTCGCCAGACCACGGTGGTGAGTGTCGGTTACACACGAAAACAAAAACACATCACCATCCCGTCAGATAGATGCAACCAAAGGTGGCCCGAAGAGACTCAATCGTCTCCGGTCACTACCAAAGACCTCCGTCAAACCCTTTCAGATCTGGGTGTGCAAAAGAGAAATGTCCGAGGAGCGAGATAGGGAACCCTCCCCTTAAGAAATCCCTCCTCTGCATGCAATTTAAGAAAGATGGATGCACACTGTTACCTCACCATTAACAGCCCCAAATCACAACCAATAACAGCAACAAACCACGACAGACAGAATCACAGCCAACATTCACCGAAACAGACAACACCAGCACAATCACAGGTTTACCTCACCATCGTCGCCTTACCATCACCACACAGTAGCAACATCAGCAACCAACATCGAGCAGCAACCACATGCAGCCATCGAGCAGCAACCACATCAACAGCAACATTCACCATCAAAACTGCAGCACAACCGCAGCACCGCCACCCGAGCCACCATCGATCTATTCAACCGCGAACAAACCACCTCCCTGTTGCGGCCCTGCACCACCAACACCACATCGCGACCACCATCGACCACCATCATCGCCATCGGCCTCGTCGGCCCCCGAATTCCACCACCACCATCGCCATCGCGACAACCACAGTCACCATCACAGCCGTCGCGACCGCACACCCTCGGGACACCACCATCGCGACACCACCATCGCGAGCGCACACCACCGTCGCGCAACCACAGCCTCCAAATCATCACCATCGCGCAACCACAGCCTCCAAATCGATCTGCAACCGCCGACCTTGCCTTCGATTGGCGCTGTTACGTTACGATTTAAGAGGAATTGAAGCCTCCATTGCTTCCGATTGGATGAGAGGAGTCGAGAGGGGGAAGGGGGCTCGCCGGATACCCGCGCAGGTGGCCGGGATTGGCCGGATTCGAAGAGAACAGGGGGGTGGAAAGGGGTGTCGGGCCATCCATCAACCATTGCTACTGTAGTACTGTAGCTAAACTTTATATCTTTAATATATATATAATATATAGGTATTGCGATAAGATAAAACAGGACATGATTAAGATTTAAATAATTCTTGATCAAGGTGTTATGTATGTTAAAAATAAAGTATTACAAGAAGAGTAAGGATAAATGTCTTTCACGTTAATTTCATTACTAGTGTCTTATTATTCGACGGTAACAAGACCCGTCGTTGTGTTAATACCATAAACGCATAGTTAAAGAGCACTTGAAGGTTGCAAGTATATTGATAAACGCAATTAGGTATATTTATAACAAAAGCTAATTTTTATTAAATATATATAAAATATTTTGATTAGTTTACTTACATTATTATATTTTAGTTATTTCAGAAACTTATTCCATAATTTGATTAGCTTATTAGATTTCATAAATCACTCACATAACATATATTTATGAAGTACAAAGAAGCTTCTTACTTCTTTAAAATGCACAATATTTATCAGAAAGATATGGTAACTCAAAATACTAGTTAAACTTGTACTATTTGTTATGTATGTTAGTATAAAGTTTAATATATACATTAAGGGTTTTTTCATGTTTTCAATATGCTTTATTCATAAGATATGTAATGTAAAATTGTGAAAAGTATACCTACCTGTTACTTTTGTTAAGACACCGCCTGCCATTCAGTTGACTTGACTTTAGATGATGGAATTCTAAACCAATTGAACTAAATATCAATGATGAATAAAATAATTGACATTCCTTTCATTCTTTAGATCATCAATGGAGGACAACTCCATACCAATATTCTTCTTTATAGCTTTGATCTTACTGCCGTCAGGTTGCACTGCACTTGATACCATACCTGCAAATCAAGAAATCAAAGATGGTAAGACCCTTGTTTCTGAAGGGGGAATGTTTGAACTCGGCTTTTTTAGCCCCGGGAAGTCCAAGAACCGATACGTGGGGATATGGTACAAGAAGATATCAAATGGTACTGTTGTATGGGTTGCTAACAGAGAGACACCAATTAAAGATAGATCAGGCAGCCTCAAACTTAGCAGAAATGGAAACCTTGTGGTTCTCAGTGGTGTTAACCCGATGGTCTGGTCATCCAATTCGACGGTGTCTGTGGGGACTGACAATCCAGTGGTGATGCTGCAGCTTCAAGATAGTGGAAATCTTGTTGTGTGGGATGAAAATAAAATGATTTGGCAAAGTTTTGACCATCCTAGTGACACATTTCTACCAGGAATGAAATTTGGGAAGGACTTGGTAACAGGGTTAGAGAGGTTCCTCACATCTTGGAAGAGTCCTGATGATCCATCTATAGGTGCATATCGTGTTATACATGACACGAATGGATATCCACAAACTTTAGGATGGCGGGGTGAGGTTTTAAGGGGAAGACTTGGACCGTGGAATGGTCTAGGCTTTAGTGGCTTTCCCAT
The DNA here is from genome assembly GCA_024085815.1 of Flaveria linearis. NCBI lineage: Eukaryota > Viridiplantae > Streptophyta > Magnoliopsida > Asterales > Asteraceae > Flaveria > Flaveria linearis. The sequence goes on from CM044015.1 coordinate 41,598,809, forward strand.
CGAAAAAGAAAATAAGATTTACTCCAGCAAGTTTGTGATGAATGAAAAGGAAATCTACCATACATATGTACTTGAGAGTTCTGTTGTTCAAAGGGTATTTTTGACATGGGATGGAAAGACACTGTTTCTGCATTGGATTGAGCGAATCAAAGACTGGATTGTGTATGCAGACGCAGTAGTAGATAGTTGTGATCGGTTTTCACTCTGCGGTCCTTATGGAGTCTGTAGCATTAACAAGCATCCGCCCTGTAACTGTATGCAAGGTTTTAAACCAAGAAATCCAGAAGAATGGGAGGCATCTGATTGGGCAAGTGGCTGTAGACGCAAAAAGCCTTTGCATTGTGGGAATGGAGACCGGGATGGGGAAGGGGATGGGGTTAGGGTTGGTTTTTGGAAAATTTCACGAGTGAAGGTACCAGACACACGACGGTCATGGTATAATGTTAGCATGACCCTTGGAGAATGTGAGATGGTCTGCAAAAAGAATTGCTCTTGTACAGGTTATACAAGTCTAGATATCAGAAATGGAGGAAGTGGATGTTTGCTTTGGCTTGATGAGCTTTTGGACACCAGAGAATATGATGTAAATCAAGATATTTACATAAAAATGGCAGCCTCTGAGTTAGAAGGTATGTACACATTTCTACTAAAGTTGGGTTTTTTTATGTTTTTAGCTTCTATGCTTAAGTGCTAAACTATTATTATTTCTCAATGAAAGGTCTTGTGCACTCCCAGTCTGATTTCAACAAAAAGAAAAGAATACTTATGGTGGGGCTTTTAGCTTCATTAATTGTGTCGCTTCTCTTTGTAGTGGCTTATGCCAATAGAAAGATTAAGAGGCAGTCTCAAATGAAAGACAAGGTAACTCAAAGGAGCAAGTAATGTTGACAATTTCGACTGTTTACAGCACAAACTTTAAGATGATCATAAAAGAATATCATTTTGTAGGAAAGTGGAATGTGCATGATGAAAAGAATAAAAGTCTGAAGATGGAACATATTGATGATTTACAGTTTTTCAGCCTATATGAAGTAGCCAAAGCCACTAGTAACTTTAGTGTCTCCAATAAAATTGGAGAAGGCGGCTTTGGTCCCGTTTACAAGGTAACTCTTTACTGCTGCTTAAATAAAAATGCCTTCCTTATAACAGATTTGAAAAATGTAAAATTTATGGAATCATAAATTTTTATTAACTCCTAACTATAATCCTACCATTTAAGGGTGTGTTGGAAGATGGAAGAGAAATAGCTGTGAAGCGACTATCAGAAACATCCCAACAAGGGATCAATGAGTTCAAGAATGAAGTCATATGTACTGCAAAACTTCAACATCGAAATCTTGTGAAGCTTCTTGGATATTGCGTTCATCAAAATGAACTGATATTGATTTATGAATACATGACTAACAAAAGCTTGGACTGGTTCCTCTTTGGTTTGACTAACTCTCCATGATTTTACAAAGTATCTAACTTCAAACTTTATATAACAACACATGACATAGTTGCTACCTTTTGGCAGATGAAACCAGAAGTTTGATGTTGAACTGGCCTCAACGATTCAATATAATACATGGGATAGCTCGAGGTATACTTTATCTACATCAAGATTCCCGCTTACAAATCATCCACAGAGATCTTAAGGCAGGTAATATTTTGTTGGATGACGCCATGAATCCAAAAATATCTGACTTCGGCCTTGCTAGAAAGTTTGTAGGACATGATTCCACTGCTAAGACAAAGAAAGTGGTCGGAACATAGTAAGAATCCTCCTTAACTTTAATACTTTCTTCCAAGAAAAGGAAGATGAGATTGAACGAGCGACTCCATTACTAATCTATAAACTTTTTTTGTTTAACCTACCTGCAGTGGTTACATTTCTCCGGAGTACGCAGTACATGGGCGTTTCTCTATCAAATCTGATGTATTTAGCTTTGGTGTTCTGGTGTTGGAGATAATTAGTGGGAAGAAAAACAAAGAGTTCTCTCATGGAAACCATAGTGATAACCTTCTTGGACATGTGAGTTAAGTTGTAAGATTAAATCAAAGTATCTAGACCGAAAACTAGTGATTTTAATATGTGTTTTGGTTTTATGCAGGCATGGAGACTCTATAAAGAAGGTAGGTCCATTGAATTAATGAGTGGATCTTTAAAGGCCTCATGTGTCATCTCTGAAGTACTAAGAGTAATACATGTTGCATTGTTATGTGTGCAACATCATGCTGAAGATAGACCAACAATGTTGTCAGTGGTTCTTATGCTAGTTAGTGAGGGAGCACTGCCTACACCTAAACATCCTGCTTTTTTCGCTGAAGAGACCTGCCATAAACTTGAATCTCTTCCTTCAGTTGATGTACGCACGATAACACTATTGTATGCTCGATAGCAAGCACATGTTCATGACAGGAAGATGTAGAAATACTTGTAGTTTCTTCATCATTTTCTCCTTTGATGGTTTGTGGTTAACAAATCATTGGTAAATATCATTGGTAAATCATTGACAAGTTGAGATAGGAGACCCTTCAGTTGACTTTTTATCCATTTAATCTATTTATAAATTATGAAGGCGGTGTTTGTTCTTTTTCAAGATTTATAAGGCTGCCTAAGATCATCTGTCTGTTCAACTATTTGGACCTAGACGTCAAAGTTAAAAGGATCCAAGTTAAAATCATGAAGTATATATTCTGAACTGAATTACAGGATGCCTAATGAAAATAGCACAAAAGTTTTCAACTTTTGTCTTTAACTCTTTATGGCATGAAAATGAAGACTACAAAATGCTGCTTCTACGAACATAATTTGTCTTTATTCATTCATTTCTCACCAGAAAATATTAAAAGGGGCATGCTTCTAACCCATGTTGTAAACTAGTGGCAGACCCAAAAAGAAATTTTTACTAGGGTCACAAAGCTCCAGTGTTCAGATGCCTATCAACTCAATTTACAGAATTTTTGGTCCGGTTCAGTGAATTGGGTGTTACTGAAACAAAAGTTATCATGCAGGCTCAAACCTTCAATATGTAAAATCTTAATAACTCATATGCTAATGAAATGACGGCCATCTATCCCCTTAAAACCCATAAATAAGCCCTAAAAACTTCTTAATTGGTATGTAAACAACACTTATCTATCTACATCAACCAGTATATATCACAGCAAAACCTAATACCAAAACAAACAAAGAACTTCAGAATAAAATCATAAAAACTGATAAAATCATTAACTTGGTACACTTAACAATGTGCACTAACTGATCTATAAATGACTCCATTGCCTATGATTTTATCTTAATTAATCAGATCAAGTTTTTGTACCCTGTTTCCAATCCACTCCTAACCATCTTATTCAAGTACATTGCTTAATCAATGAAAACCAAGTGATTGACAGTACCTAGGGTTTCTTAATCTATACAAACCACTCAGAAATTGATGTGAATATGACTCTGATTAAAACCCAAAGTCCTACAAATGAACACCAACCTCTCAACTAACATCGTGAATGCCTCTCAGATTATTATTAACCTCCTGAACAACAAATGAGTCACTGGAAACGAATTGCAGCATTCAAATAGGCATAAACAATGCCTAAGTATTGAAATAGACTAAATAGCAATTTGATGTCGAACCATAGGAAATGCGGGTGTGTATTGTACCTTGGTTGATTGAACTCTCGAGGTGCGGTGAAGAAGATGCCGTTGATCTGTTTGATGTAGAGACCTCGTGGGCAAACAAGGGAATTGTCTTCAAGAGTAGAGAAATGAACGTATGTTGATTGTTGATTTCTGTTGATTGTTGATTTCTGTTGATTGCGACTAGTTTTGTTAGTCACAATTGTAAGCGTCAATTTGTTCAGTTTTATTAAAAGCAGAGGGTTTGGAGCATTTATGGATATCTTGTATAATAAGGGAATGTATAATAAGGGAAGGGACGGTTGTGAGTTAAAAACGTAGAAAATTTATGAGGATTTTATCATGTTTTCTTATATTTGGAGAAAAACGGTATAATCCTTGTAAGTTTTTTTAATATTTTTAAAGTGGTTGTGGGTAGATGAAAATGAAAATGTAATGCTAAAGGTATGAAAAAATATTATTTAATTACAAGAAATAGTAATCTTTAGTTTAATTATAAGGATGAGGATAAGGGATGGATTGTAAATGCTCGTAGATTGCTAAACTCCAAACTTTTTTATCATTAGTTTTTTTATTTTTAAATACCATTTAATCTTATATTTATAAGAATTTAAACTCGGATGATATATTTATAAGAGTCAATCAACACTAGTCTTAGAGCATTCACAGCCGTTTCCCATATATATGCGAGTGGATGTCTAATATTATAGATGATGACTGTGAGTGATTATGAGTGAAAAAGATTAAAAAATTATGGGGATTGTACCGTGTTTCTCTATATTTGAGTAAATACAATAAAACCACTATAAATTTTCTAATATTTTTTAAAGTTGTTGTAAGTGGATGTGAGAGAAAATGTAATGATAAATGTATGAAAAATATTATTTAATTAAAAAAATAGTGATATTTAGTGTAATTATAAAGATGAGAATGATAGATAGATTGTGAATGCTCTTATAAATTTCAATCTAAGCTCAGTCAATTTGTAAATGTCAACTCGGACTCTTAACTTGTGTATCATATTCAAACTTGAATTACCTTGTTTTTCGAAGTTGGCTTGTCTTATTTTATGTTGAGGTTTTTGCATGCCTTTTATTGTTATTGTTATTGTTATTGCCTGTGTTAACGAGTCGGGGTCTCTTCGGAAGCGGTCTCTCTATCTTTCTAGATAGAGGAAAGACTTGCCACCATATACCCCTCCCAGACCCTGCTCTTCAGCGGGAGACACTGGGTATGTTTGTTTGTTTGTTTGTTTTGTTTTTGCATGCCTTTTGTACAAGTATTAACAAGTATTTAATAACAATCTACAACTGTGAGTCAAAAAATTCAAGCTATCAACTATTGTAATACAAGCAAAAAAATAAGATAAAAATTTATCGAACATGACAATGTGTTAGTTCCTTTTAGGTTTCAATTGGAATTGGAAGTTGTTACTCGACTCAAAATTTTATACAAGAAAAATAACATGAGCTGAATTATATACAATAAGATGAACATTTTCCAGACTATTTCAAAAGAGTTGTAAACGAATTACAATACACAAGTTGGTGCATTTTCAATACCTATTTTAAAAAAATAACGTGAGCTGAATTATAGGATATGTTATAACTGACACAATTTGATAAGCGTGGCATTGTTAAATAAGAACGCGATGCTTTTTTTTAAAAAATTATACTCTTTAAAATTTTGCGTCCGTGTAAATGAGTAAAATAAAAAGGGCGTACCTGGTGCTGCAAAGAGCTCCCGCGTTTTCGCAGGGTCCAGGGAGGGTCCGTCCCATTTAAGGGAAGATGTACGCGGTCTTTCCCCCACATTTGTGGGGAGACCGTTTCCACGGATCGAACTTGAGACCTTCGGTCCCTTAGGAACAGCTTTCACCGTTGCGCCAAAGCCCGCCCTCGTGTAAATGAGTAAAATAAGAGGATTAAACACTTAAGGGTAAGGCTTCCAGTGGTAGGAGCGAATGCTCACCTCCCATTTTTACTCCGATTTGATCTCCTTCCATAGCTATCAGGATCTGATTTGATTCTTTTTGTTAACTTTTCACTTTCTCCCTAGCTTTATTAGTTTTTTTTTTAGCATTTTTTTATTTGTTTAACTAGTGTAGTATGCCGTGTAATACACGGGTTGATTAAATATATATGAAATAATTTGTAGTAAAAATTTTAAAAATTATAAATGATGTTTGTAAATAAGATATGTTTGAGTTAGAAATAAATAAGTAGTTCAAGTAAAAACAATAATAATATTATTTTAAAATTTTATTTTATAAGATTGTGTTTTTTTAATTGTTTTCTTAAACATTTTGGACTTTTTTTAGTTTTATTTTGAAAAAAATAATTATGTTATGAAACTTAGAAAAGATAGTATTAAAATACTTCTGTTTTAAAAAAAATTATGTCATATATTTTTAAAGTGTATTTTTCATTATAATATCAAGTTTTTTAATTTTTACAATATCTATTTTTTTATTTGAAAATGTTTTAATAATATATTACTATATATACTATTATCATTTATTAGTAGAGAGAGGCGGGAAAATGAAAATGAGAATGCTTAATATGTTAGCATGTGACATATAAAAAGCTTCTTTTATTATATGTAATAGATGTCTTGTCAAGTTTTTTTCTCTTTTTTGTTTTTACTTAATTTTTATTTATATTTATTCATTTTAGATTATAATTTTAAACATCTTGGTTATATTAGTATTTCAAAATATATAACCACGACTTACGACTATAAGTACAAGTGTACAACCGTGATTCACGATTGTGAGTATGAAAAGGAATTGTTGACACCGATGTGTAACATGGTTGTTGGGTCTGAATGATAGTCTAATATTATCAACACAGTCAAAGTCAACAAAGTCAACGTCAACGGTCAAAGTCAACAGAAAAGTCAACACGACGCGTTCGGGACGAAGATTAGAGACAAGACGTTGAAGATATATTTGTCTGGGATGTTTATTGTTAATAAATATATTTTGTGTGAACAAAATATATTTATCTTGTTTTTAGACATTTTGGGTTTTAATTGTAATTTCTAATTGTCATAGTTTAGGGTCCTAAATGTAATTAGTAAATTGTCATTTACTATAAATAGTAAAGTATGACAATTAGGGTTTGAGAGCTTGAATGAGCTAAGTGATTAGGGTTTCCAATTTTCAGAATTTTTGTAATCACATTTTGGATCAAACAAGGGTTTTTGAGTGTGTTCTTGGTGTTCATCCAAGTTCTTGATATTTTATCATTTTGATCCAAATCTTCATGTTATTTGATTGATTCAAGTGCTCCTGGACTAACAATGGTTTAATATTTCAATTCACATTCTCAAGCTATAGTTTATCTTTTTGTTGTACAAACAAACAATAAACTTATTTATACTTATGCTCCCAGACCGTAAATTTAACACTTATGTCTGCATCGTCGTCTAGCTAGCTTAAAACAGTAGTTCCCTTTTAAAACATCTCGTTATCATATAACAGGGCCACTCGATTAAATTTTAATTTGATTCAACTTCGGTAGATTCCCACTCGCAAAAAACGAACCATATGTTCCATATTCTCGAGAGTGAAATTGCACCTTAAGTTTTTTTTTCTTTAACCGTTTTGGTTGTGCGATGTGACATGTGAAACACCCTCTCTTCACTCTTATTAATCCAGAGAGTTCACTAGAGGAACAACCATCATCTTTCATACTAAATCAGAACTTTCAATTTCAATGGCGATTGAGATCTGCGTCAAAGCTGCTGTTGGTGCCCCTGATGTTCTTGGAGACTGTAATCAATCTCTCCTTCAATCCCTCTATTGATTTGTACCAATTTCAAAGATTTCACCTTCATCAAGGTTTCTTGATTTTCAATTTTTGTGGGTTTTTGTTTGATTTCAGGTCCCTTTTGCCAGAGGACTCTTTTGACTCTTGAAGAAAAGAAGGTGCCGTACAAAACTCATCTTATTAATCTGGACAGCAAACCCCAATGGTGATTATTGTTGCTCAAGAATCTTGATTTGACCCAATAATGTTTGGTTTTTACCTTAATTGTTTGTGGGGCTTGATCAAATTTTGATTTTTGTCTGTGTTTTTGTAGGTTTCTTGAAGTGAACCCTGATGGCAAAGTCCCTTTGATAAAGTTTGATGATAAATGGATCTCTGATTCTGATGTTATTGTGGGTCTTATTGAAGAGAAGTACCCCGAACCTTCACTTTCTACTCCCCCTGACCTCACCTCTGTGTATGCACTCTCTCTTTCGATATCATATATATACATAGTAGCACGTTCAAATTGACCGTTGATTAATTTTTTATGTCATTCATAGTCATAAGTTTAGATTTTCTCAAATTGCCCAATTTATTGCATAATTTGACTACTTTTGATTGTAAAATTGTAGTGGATCAAAGATTTTCCCAAAGTTTGTGGCATTTCTAAAGAGCAAAGATGCAAATGATGGAACTGAACAAGTTTGCTTGATGAATTGACTGCATTAGATGAACACCTTAAGAATGATGTATGCGTTAATGAAACGAGTGTTTCTTGTTCTATTTAGTTTATATGAAATATGTGTTTCGATTTGACTGATCTGTGTGTTAAACATATTAGGGGCCTTATGTTAATGGAGAGATTATCTCAGCTGTTGATTTGAGTTTAGCACCGAAGCTGTATCACCTTCAGGTGGCTCTTGGTCACTTTAAGAAGTGGACTGTGCCTGAAAATCTGGCTCATGTGCATAACTACATGAAGGTATGACTCTTGCATCATTATCCGATTAAGGGTGCGTTTGGCGTTGTATATTGGGATACTGAAAGTGATTGTCTAATTATTTAGTCTCTAGTGTTTGGGTATAAGTGTATAACAATACTGATATTGGTTATCTGATTACTTAGGGGTTAAGTAGCTAGTTTAGATTTGTTTCTGTTTATCTAACTTCTTGTGGTAATTTTACCTCTTTAAGTTCTTAACTAACCAGAATTTGTTTATTATTATAGCTTCAACTAGCAAATGCACATCCAAACACTGTTCTTGCTACCTTTTTTGCTACGGCTGATAATGATTATGATTATGATTATCATCATTAATTCTACATGTTTACCTGTTGTGTATATGTAAATTTACATAACTGTAGTATTGTCTAATCGAATCAATTCAAAGTGAGCTCAAAAGTAACAAGCAAGTCAATCCAAGCTCAAATAGTACCGAGGCGCTTATTACAAACCTGAATTAACAATATTGTTATTAGTATATTTACAATGATAATCTTTTATACTCGACTCGAGCCCGAGCTGGATTTGTTACACCCCATCTTTTTGACTACTAGTTATAATGTTGATGCAGTTGCTCTTTGCAAGGGATTCGTTCGAGAAAACCAAGCCTGCTAAAGAAGAATACGTAATTGCAGGATGGGCGCCAAAGGTTAATAATGCATGAAGTCGTCCCAAACTATAGTCTAATGTTGCTGGTCTGGTATGCTTATGATAGATCATAGATGGTACACATGTTTGAAGAATTGTGAGTCTTTTTAGTTTCTTTTTATAATAATCAAATTCTAAAGCAGACTAACAAGATGAATAACACGAAGAGGATGATCATTGTAAAGTCCTTAACAGCGATCGATCTCACTTCGTTAGATTGTTGCACTTGATAATACGCGAAGACGGGTGCGCGGTTTGAATGTATCAACCGAGAGAACAAAAACATTCAGCACAAAATCATTGTAAATCAAACGTATATTGTCGAAAGATTACAATGAAAATCGATACTAGATCGATCTCACCCGAAGGTGGAAATCACAAACATGTGATCTGCTCAACATGAGCGAAAACTACACAAAGATAAATTGCACTCTCGGTTGATTTTGGAATTAATGGCACACACATTAATTGTTCACACATGCAACTATATATACTACTGAAATTAATTATCGGATGCGGCCAAAACAATAACTTTTCGCATTGCATGCTTAAGCATGCGACAACATGCTTCAATTTTCACTTTCACGTGGATTCCACTTGTAAAGTCCACTAAGCACTTTGTCGTATTGCATGCTTGCATGCTTGCATATTATTTTCGCTTGCATTTTATTCCACTTTCGCAACATGCATTATTTATTCTTTTCTTTAAATTTCGCGCGAGGTGCAGATTGTCGCGTACGATTCTCGCATCAACAAATCGCACGCATGCGATTTGTTCTTCTTTCGCATGCATGCATGCAGCTTCTCGCGACTTTGTTGCACGCGATCAACAACGATATTGGAATCCAAGTATTTTGTCCCTTACAATCATCTACAAACACAAAACTAGACATAGACTCAAACCATAAACATATACATGAAACCTTAAAATAGGAAGAATATAATCAGTCGAAGGTTTGACAGAGTCAAGAACCAAACCAATATACTCCAATTTAGAAATGGGAACTACTTGACCCATCAAGATCCGTGCGAGTTATAGAGAGGAAACACGGGGAGAAATGAGTATAGAGAACTCTTAACTTGTTCCCTTCTTCAAGCAGCATCCCACAGCAACTCAAGTTTAAATCAACAACCCAATCTGCAACACTCAGCCTAATACATAAAAAAGATTAAGAAATAATTGCTAAAACAAAAAATTAAAAATAATTAAATCAGAAACAATTTGCCATATGAACTAAAATAACCCATATTATTAACATTCTCTCAATTCAAATGGCAAAAATATCAAACATGTTTAGCATTTGACACAAAGTGTCATGCTTTGAAGCTAATAAGGGCTTTGTAAAGATATCAACCAGTTGATACTCCGACCCGATAGGAACTATTTTAACCATATGTGAAGCAGTCTTTTCTTGTAAGAAAAACAAGTTTATTTGAATTGTTTGGTTATGTCGTTAAACACAAGTTTTGTAGCAATAGGCATGGTTGCCACATTGTCACGGTACAAACAGTGGCGGACTTACCTTATGTGGGGAGGGGTCAACCGACCCCGCAGAAATTTTTTTTATCTGTAACGTGTATTGACGTTTTTCAATTGACCCCGTGTATTTTTCAACTTCGACCCCTATGAAAAAATTTTACGACCCTTGTGAAAAAAGTTACGACCCCGGAGAAAAAAATTTCTGGGTCCGCCACTGGGTACAAATTGACAAACAACTTATCAGAAAGACATAATCACGTAAATTTTTCATAATTTAAAGGATTTCACAAGTGGTTGCACACATAGACGGTATTTAGCCTCTACAATTGACCGAGATACCGTGAACTGTTTTTTGCTTTTTTAAGAAATAAGGGGCTCTCCCGATAAAACACAAAACCATTTTATAGAATGTCAAGAATCCAAATATTTTGCCCAATGTGAATAAGCAAATACACAATCTAAACTTTTTCTTTTCTCTGCAAAATACCCCTTTCATGTAATTTTTTAAGATAACGAAGCAAACGTAGGGTCATTTGTAAGTGTGATTTTGACGGTTTATGCATATGTTGACTTAAAAAAGTGCGCAGTAACATAATATCAGGCTTAGTATAAGAAAGATAAATGAATCTACCAATCAATTTTGATACTCAGTAACATTCAACAAGTTTTTTGAATATGTGCTACTAGCCATAATAACATAATTTTGCTCAATGGGTGTATTTACTGCAGGTTGCATCCACTAAGCCCAAATTCAGTCAATAATTCTAAACAATATTTCCATTTAAACAAATATTCCTGATGCAGTTTGATTACCACAGTATCCACAAAATATTTAACTCACCTAAGTCCTTAATCAAGAATTTTGATTTTAACATTGCTTTAACTTTATTAATTTCGTCTATGTTGTCGGTTACCATGATATTATCAATATGTACTAACAAAAACAAATGCACAAAAAAATGCTTAACAGAGGATAGTCAACTTTTACTTTGAGTAAGACCAAATTTATTTAAGACACTTACTAATGAGGAGCATGTTTAAGCCCATATAAGGATTTTACTTTAACTTCAATGAAACCTTATCGGACGATCCCCAAATGCTTCTAGACCAACTGAGACTTAGAAAGTACCTCAAATGATGTTCTAAAACGAGATTAGAGTGCAGAGATATTGTGCTATTGGCCACGGTCGAAAAGTCTATTTATAGGTTGATACAACCAATATTGCGGACCGTAAGGCTGAGTGGGTTACGGTTCAAAAGTCGTAATTTGGTGAGTCACTGCTACGTGTCACGCTTCGGATGATTCACTTCAAGCGAGATGATCTTACGGATCATAAGGACCTAGTAATTGTCCTTGTCTTCGGTTCTTTAGGACCAAATTTTCCATTTTTTTCTTTTGTATTTTTCTTGTATAAAAATACATGGTGTTACACAAATACCGACAAACTTGAAACAATATGTTGGGACCCCACAAAATTTTAGCCTATATTACCTTAGTCATTTTAGATCAGTCACGTCTGAGATATAATACGAGTGTATGACCCAATACTGCTTGTATTACTTAATATCGCTTGAGTCATTTTATCATCCAGGCTATCCGTATTTGTAACACATGTTTTTTAAAACATATATATTCATGGCCTCATGGTGATAGAGAAAAACATTAAAAGCAAAGGTATATGATGACTATAAATATAGTCTTCTCCTCCGTAACTTTTCTCCTCATTTAATCACCCAACTTTCGAAAACTATCATCAATTAAGTTTTGAAATGAGAAAATATTATTTGGGGTAGATGTTTATTGAATAAACATTTATAGGTTAGTAGTCATCACATAAATGTTAATTTACTCAACATATATGCCACTAAGATTTTAATTTTTTTCTCATTTCTAAAACTAAAAGATAATGAAGTCTTGAAAAGTGATGAAATAATGATATATGTGATAGAGGATAATAAACTTTTATAGTGATCATATACTTATATTTTTAAATATTAAACATATGCTTGTTTGTTTGTTTGTTTGTTTGTTGTTTATACTTATATTTTTTAAGTATTAAACATATGCTTATATAAGAAATACTAGGTTACAATCCCGCGTAATACACGGGCTAAATAAATTTACTGTTACATGGTTTATAATATAAAAAATTATGTCTTAAATATTGTGTATTATACGGATTTAATAAACTCATGTATTACACATTTGAAAATTTAAAATTAACATATTTAAAATTTTAGTTATGGATAGTTATTAATTAATAAATAGCTATTATAGCATTTATAATTAAGAGGAGAGAGAAGCGGAAAACCAATCATGAGATGACTTAAAATGGTGACAAGTGTCCGAATTTATTTTTATTTATTAGTATAGAGATATGTTATAGATACGGATAGTATGGTGTTGGCAAGATAAAGCATACAATATTAGGTCATATGGGAGTATGGCTAGATGGATACAAGAAGTTGGGTCTTCCATAAAAGAAAAGGAAGAAAGTAAGCACACACACACAACGACGTATTCGATCGGTCAGAGGATGACCTCATCACTTAATACAAACATAAGGACAATTTTTTGACAGGACATTCAACATTTTACTAATAGACAAAAGAAAGAAATTTATAGACAGGAAAATCATCAAAATCAAAATTTCTAACCAACTTTTTAACAAACTAAACGGCAACGTTAAATCCTAAGGTTATCCACAAAGGTCTTTATAGAAGAATTTAGAATAGAGAAGGTGAGGTGATGAGGCGGAGCCGAGAGATGATGGTGGAGTTCTTGTGAAGGAACTAGAAAAAATAAATGATGTAAGCCCAAAGGCATTATAGCCCAGCGGCATCTTGGTGGTGGGATAAGTTGATGGTGGGATAAGACTTAGGGCCTATTAGGTCATGGGTTCGAATCTCACAAAGGGGGGTTTTCTCATAATTATGAGTTTCCTCCTGAATTGGTGACTTGTGGTGGAATATGATCGCGTGGTAACACTGGTGGCACGATGATACTCCAGTGATCCGTGAGTGATTCCAATTTAACCGTTTAAAAAAAAAGTTTTTGAAAAAGAGATAATTAATATGAAGAGAGAGAGAGAGTGTGTCTGTGTATGAGAGAGAGGGGGAGGGAGAAAGAGGGGGGGGGGGGAGGGGGGGGGGGGGGGGGGGGTGGGGGGTTGGGGAGAAAAAGGGAGTTGTGTGCGTGTGATGCTCTAAATGTTAAAGGGTAATAGCCAATCATACGAAGACATGCGAACTGAAATTAAAAAACTCACCAAGGATCCCTTTAACCAACTAAAGTTAATTGGATGGCATTCAAATTTTAAGTATAGAAAATATATGTACTTCGACTGATCTAACTATGTATGCCAGACTTTTGACGAGCAAATCAATAGCACATTTAGAATGATAACACACCCAATTTTAAAACATTACTCATTTGGTGAATGTAAAATGTTAGCAAATCTATGATGATCCATTGCTTTAGTTGAGTTACTCATATATAAATACATGTATTATTGTAAGTATCTTAATTCAAAGCTCTCAACTATTAGAAGTAATGGTAGTTGTACGAGCCCAATGAGACATGTGGAATGTGAAGTTATTGAAAATCAACCTCAAATCGAAGTTTGAATAATATAACTTACAGTTTTTATATATTGATAGATGTCGTGTGGTTGGTCAAATATAATTTATAAAAGAGTGTTTAATCACCCTTAATAGTAAATGGTAAGAAGTGTGTGGAATCCATATGATAGAGAATTACTAGATAATTCTAGCAACAACTAAACTAGAAATCATTATACATTAAAAAGAAACATGCTTGATTGATGGATTTGAAAATTTATGAAATTAACAAAAGTAAAGTTTAGGTTTTAACAATCTTGGTAAAAATCAACTCATTTCTAAATTCCGGTCTGGCAAAATAATATTATCTTAATTAAACCTAGCAAAAAGTCATTAAAAGTAACTTTACATGTGATAAGATCCTGATTGATGGCCCAGTAACCACTTCGGTTTATGGTGAGATCTTAGTTGAAAGACGTAAAAGATCCGAAGATAATTATACGATGAATACTTGTTCTTGGAACTTCAAAGGCCCTAACTTTTTGATCTATGATGTGGGAAATAGATGCAAACTAAGAGATATTCAAAGATAAGATGGAGTTTTAAAGATCTAGATAACTAGATAATAGAATTAAGGAAAAAAAGAAAGGAAGAAGGAACAAATGTGCAAGTGTGACTGGTTCTTGTGAGAAGTATTATAGGGTTTTTGAAATTTTAACACTGGCTGATAAATGTGCCAAATAAATGAGGTCATAAGTAGAGCATATAGTATATGGGCTTAAAAATAGGTCATTTTATTAATTAACTTGGACTGGGTAATATATATAATTTTTATGTTATCGATTCGTAAATCCGGTTCGATCGGTCCTACAAGTGAACTAGTAAGACGACCGGTTCGCTCTTCGATCTAGTTCTGAAAACATTGCTTACAAGTGACCACTACTACACTACTTCAACAAACAATGTCATATATCATACCAGTTGGAGTCGACCTCGATAGGGAGAGTGGCGAAGAAATGTGGAAAATAAGTAAAAGATTGTGATTGGCAGTAAAGGTGATGATGTGTGCTGTAGGGCTTTTCAAACAGTTTGAAGCTCGAAACTCGCTCGAACTTGTTCAAGAAAGCTTGGACTTTTGCTCGTTCGAATTTTGGATCGGTTGTAACGAACCGAGCGGCTTGGTTCTGTAACATCTCGTATTTTCACGACGTTTAATCTTTAACAATAATAATAATAATAGTAATATATTAATAATAATAATGCTAATAATAATAAAAATAATAATGATAAAAACAATAATAATAACAATAATAAAAATGATAATAATAATAATGATAATAATACTAATAATAATATAATAAATAATAATAATAATAATAATATAATCAGGGGCCAATTTTGTAAATTTTGAAACTTCAAAAAGAAAGTTATAACATAAAATGTCAAAGATGAAACGGGGGGACCATTTCTGTAAATATGTAAAAAACCCAACTGCTCTCTCTCCTCCCCGTTTTTCCGACGATCCCTCCGGCCACCGCCGGCCAAAACTCCGGCGAACCCCAAACGACCTCAAAACTCAATCATTTAAGCCCAAACCGGTCCCATTGTGATCGTGGGCAAGATTCGAGCTCGTGCCCCACAACAATTTGAAAATCTGAAATCATTCAGTGCGATCTATCCACCAAACCCACTTCGGCCGAAAGTTTCCACAATCGATCGCACTAACACACTAAAATAATCAAAGTAATCAATCTGAACGACTATATAACTACTCTTAATCTATTACAACTCGCAATTCTATCTAAAACACACACATACATAAGAATTCAATCATCATCATCGTTCGACCTGCAACTTATCTAAAAACCGACCTCCGAACGATTTTAACTAAATTGATAAAGGGCTTTTAATCCCTATCATCATACGAAGCATCCTGTACAATTAATTCGATTATTATCATCATTTGAACCCCGATCCAATACCCCCTCTATCGCGGATTGTTCTTGAGCCTCGGATCATCCATTCGAACTTGATAACGTAAGTATTATACATCAATACACTCGTTTTTAACTGAGGAAACAAAGCCCTGTGGTTAATTTGGTTTACAACATCGGATTCGTGTTCAATTTCGTGGGATTCGAATCTAGGGCTCAAATGGAATTGGGGGAATTCGTTTAAAACAAGTTATAAATATTTGGAACCAGTTTAACCACGGCTGCGCCTTGGTTCACTGGTCCCGTGTCTCTTTTCATCTTTGAGGTCCCGGGTTCGAAACCCGGCCACCTCACATAATTTTTTTTAGCCTTTTTGGCCACTAAATAAATTCAGAAAAATTCTTAAAAATTATAAAAAAAATAGTTTTTATAAACTAAATTTTTTTAGACACCAAAATAATTTCTGTAATATTTGAAATCAACTAATTTTTTTAAAGGTTACTCATGGATTATTTTCTTTTATGGATTATAAATAATTAACAAAGTATTAGTGACCCGAACCTCCTTTAATCTTTATCGTTTAAGTCACGATATTTTAAATGGAGATTCGTTTTAAAACATTATAAATTCTTTGTGTAATTTAAATGATAAAAATATTGTGGTTCAAATTTAGATTATTTAAAACCTTATAAAATCATATGTTTAATTACTAATTATTCGTCTAATCATTTTATATCATCATTAGTTAATAAAGTTATTCGTTAACTTTTATTTAACTTTTAAAAAAAATTATAAAACTTTTATGATAAAATATTTTAAAGGCTCAAAACTTTATAAATGAGTTAAATAATTTTAACGTCATTTAAATAAGTATATAATTAATTCTCTTTATCAAATAATAATCATTAAATTAAGTATTTCTTTTCAAACTTAATTCTATTAACTTAAATTGTTGAGACCTTTTTAATCATTCTTGGACTTAATTGATTTATAATATCTTCATTAACCCAAAACGTAAACGATTCATTATTTTATTTAATTATCTAAACCCCTAAATCCCTTGAAACCCTAGACATGTCTAACCATTAATCTTATTATTAAACTTAATCTTGGAATCAATACATTTAGGTAACTCGTAAAAGAAATCGTTGGAGCCTCGTTTAAATTCTTATCATCACCTTATATATATCAAGTGAGTATTTCTATACCCTTTTTTATATTTTCCACTTTGGGGTGAAACATGTACTTATTAATCATTGCACTTGTAAACGTTTGATTCTTGTAACTTATGGCAATTTACTTGTGTGTTGTGATTAGTTGAATATTGTAGCTACCACGTAATGTCGAATACATGTACAATCATAAATATTGCTAGCCTGGCGACGTCATAGATCTATGGGCCTGACAAGCCGCTTGGTTGATCCAAGTACCTTAGCTAATCGTATATACTTATAACTTGGTGGTCCAAGTACACGTTTGAGACTTGTAAAACTTGTCAAGGTTGATTGTGCATTCTGTCTTACATCCCTAGTTACCTTGTTCTCTAAGTTACAACATGAATTGCCATCTTTTATATACTTATGTATTCAAAACTATAGAATGCTCACCAACAATATGTTGACCTTTTATTTTAACATGTTTCAGGCAATAGCGTTAGTGTGAACAATCGTAACTCTCACGCCTCGACGATTCCGCCGTCAAGGTTGGGGTGTGACAGATTGGTATCAGAGCCCATAACTATAGGGATTTAGGTTATTAGAAATGGTGACCTAGACTATAGCGTATGCATGAACCTTATAGTATTATATTTTGATCTTGTAAATTTCAAGGTTTGCATGCTCCATAATGCTATGTGTGAATCCAAGGATCGCGATTCAGGAATTATCAGTATTAAAATAAATCAATTTAATGATCGCGGAATTATCACTAATTGACGTTTAATTGTTTATAATGATTAATGATGAACACAACCACAGAAACATAATAAATGCGAAATCAATAATAATTCAAATGTATTTCATTAACTATAATGTAATGATTACAAAAGAATAATAATGAATGGCTATGAACAACGAATTCTGTGAATCGAATGATGTTTGATGTTGATGTGACGGCGGTTAGGGTTGCACAATGATGTAACTCGACAGCCGTAATATTGATTGATGTGTTCACCGAGATGTGAAACCTAGGACTCATATTTATATATGATTTGAGTCGGTTTAGGAAACACCGGATCTCTCGGGATTTGTTATTGATTGTGTGACTTGTTTGACTTGGTATTTACAATCGCACAAGTATAATGATCCTCCGCAGGAGTCTTGTCGTCCGCAGCATTTTTGTTCTTCCGTAGATGATTGGTCTTCCGTAGCAAAGTTGTTCTTCCGTAGGAAATCCTTCTTCCGTAGGAAATCCTTCTTCCGTAGGAGTCTTCACTTCACGGTACTTGATCATTCGCAGGAACATGTACTTGGTCATTTTGTCTTGTAAGAAACATATCTACGGATTAACAAAATTGTTCATCCGTAGATGTTTCTTACACTTGGTCAATTCCAGGTATCCGTCCAAGTATAGTTTTTCCCTGTCAAGTCACAAATCAACACACATATATATGGGGTTATCCTATAGATTCAAAGCACATATATATATATATTTTGACTGTTACAAATATTAATTACAAGACTTGATTTTCAAGTACTAAGCCTATACAAGAATGATCTAGCCCTATACAATCTAGATCTAACAATACTCCCCTTAGGCTTAGCTACTTGTAATCAGTCTTTCAACACTGCAAGCTCCTGACTCTTGATATGATTTTGTTGTAGAAGTAAGATACAGCAGTTTTCTGATCATCGTATTGTACTTTATCTGCATCCTGCTGATCTTCTTCAGCGTGTCATAACTAAGTCCCAAAACATCTTCTTCTGTAGTGAGTGTTTCCACTACACTATCATTATGCAAAATTTCTAATTCATCTTCTTCAGATATTCTGAACTCAGACACTTCAGCTATTATTGTTCCTTTTAGTAGCCCAGCCTCATGCTTCCTTCTCTTGTGTGCCTTTGCATGCAATTTATCTATCACTTGAATCATATGCACATACAAGCAGAGATCATTCTGGGCTTTTTCATCTGTTAGCTTTGGGAAGAATTTATCATGAAGGTATGATGTGTAGCTAGGATGCAGCATCTTTAGCTCTATTGGATCAAAGATTCTTATTTTCTCTCCTTCTTCCTATCAACATTTCTTAGCAACACCATCTCTTATTCTTTTCAACATATCCCCATTCTGAGATAGGACAAGTGAATTGATTTCCAGTGATGCTTTTGATGGTGTGTGAGCTTCTGGTACATCCTACTCTTTTTAGCAGATCATCATCTACAACGGATGAGACTTCAGCTGTTTTTCTTTTCTGATTTTGTTTCATTCTGTTGTGCTCCTTATCATTTCTCTTTGCTTGCATGAGCACATCATCAGTAAAACTGGTCTTCATACCATTTACAACTGCAGAGAAGTCTCTCCCCTGAGATGGATTGGGTAGTTGAACATTGGGATGCTCTGTAGATCCCTGATGTCTTGCTCTGGAAGGCTGAGCATGTCTTCCACATCATGGAAGTATTGAATCCTTCCAGATGTCCTTTTGATTATTGCACAATCCCAGTCTGGATCATATTTCCAGGCCATAATCCTGTGGTCTTCCATAGAACTGGGAGTTGTGATATGATCATACAGCTGTACGAGAGTTGATTTCTTCTCGGTAATCTCTCGAACAGTTGTTCCCAAGGCCATACTTTTCCGGGGATCACTACCCTTGGCTCTCTGATCAGAGTTTCTTTTCCTTGTGCTGATCTTTTGGTTCAACTGTTATTGGATCAGCAGCAAGTTTACTTGGTTGTTCTTTTGGATGTGGAGCAGTGGTTCTGAACTTCACACCAGTTTCCAATTCCACCTTCATTACATGCTCCATCATCCTTCGAAGTTCTCCAGTGGTTCTACTTTAAGTTCATGAGGTTTGTAGTTGTGGCCCTGTAACCAGCAGGTCATATTGTACTTGGTGAGTTTGGCTGTGTCACAGTGGCCCAGATCCTTCCTTCTTCTCCAATGACTGAAAGGTTGTAAAGGCTTCATAATCACAGTTTGGGATTATGAACCTTGCAAACTCAAACTCTTTCAGAGCATTCTTCATTTCAGTAGTGTTCATCTCTCAACCATGTCATATGGAAAACCATGGTTGATGAGGGTCATAAACATACTAGAATCAGGCCTCTCTTCCATGATGTCTGCTGTTGTTAGAAGGTCATCGGCCTTTTCACCCTTTTCACCAGTGGGGGACTCCATTCTAGTCAGTTCCTCCCACTCTTTCTCACTGTCATCATCATCTCCGGATGATACCTTCACAGTAGACACATCTACTGAAGGTGTAGGTGCAGGGGATGGAAGTTTTGGTTTCTTTGGAGAGCTTTCATCTTCATGTTTCTTTTGAGTTGCTCCCATGTATTTTCTTTTCCGGGTGTATGAAATCATTTGCTTAGCAGCTTCACCCGACTATTTTGGTTGATCAGTACTTGGGGCTTCTTTTGTTTGCAGAGCAGCTATCTTCTTTTCAGCTCTTCTATTTCTGCATCTTTCTTTTTGATCAGTTCAGCTTTATCATTTTGCTCAGTCTTCAAAGAAGCCTCCAACTCTTTTTCTCTATCCAACAATGCATCAATGACTTCATTGTTGCTTAGAGCATCTTCTCTCAGCCGTTTTAGTCTAGCATCTTTCTTCATCAGCTCTTCATCCTTTTCTTTGATTACACCTTTCAGCTCTTGAATTCTTTCTTTTCGCTTATTTGATTTGAGTACTAACTTGTTGTACTTAGCAACCAAATAGCTTTTGCTGACAGGAATGTCTTTGTCACTTAAATCATCTTCATGGTATGCAATGACATCCTCAGCAGATCCTTGTACTTCCCCATGCTCATCAACAATTTGTTCATCTTTCAATGAAGATATGGGCTCAGTATGTACTGATGAAGCATGTTCTTCTGTGTGTGTGGGTGAGATAGGAACAGTGCTGGCTTGAGATAATATCTCTGTGTCTCCTGAGTGTACAGAGTGTACGGACTCAGTTATCTCAAAAGGTTCAGTTCCAGCACTTTCCGGGGATGAATGTTTTGGTGATTCTGGTGGTGGTGTACAGGGGATTGAGCTTGGAGTGGAGAGAAAGGTTGAGTGTGATGTGATGTTGACTGAGAAGGTGATGATGATTGTTGTTTGGCTGGAGATGTTTGCTCAGTGCTTTTGGTGGCTGATGAGGATATTAGTAGAGGTGATTGATGTTGATGAATTGGGGAGGTTGGTTGGGTGTTCAAGCTTATTGGATTGTGATTGTTGAGGGGTGTTTGGCTAGGTGTATGATGTTGGAGTGGTGAAGTTTGGGTTGGTGAGTGGTGTTGGTGTGATGGTGTTTGGAGAGGAGAGTGAGATGCTTGTGCAGAATCAGCAGATGATTCTGCTTCATCAGCCCAAACCAACTCTTGTGGAAGGTCTGCTTGGGGGTCTAATACATGTGCGAACATTGGCATATCTTGACCCTGGTACTTTCCACTAAGCTTGTTTAGCACAGATTTGCTCAAGTGTGCTTGAACAAACACATTTCCAACTCTGTCCACCCTTGGTAGTTCTGAGTTGATCACCAGTTGTAGGAATCTCGGGAACATGTACATCTTGTCATTCTTCTGCAGTTTGACTTGTTCACTCAGACAATTAAAGATGTATTTGGCGTAGTTATAGATTCTCCCCTCGAATATCCCAATGATCCCAGATGATATGTGCCTGGAGAATCTGTCGAGTCCCGACTTCCTGTTTGACATGCATTCAGGTAGGTATGGCACAAGAATCTGTACGGTTTGCACAGCCTACCCTTTTGATTTCCCTTTTTCGTAATCACCATCATACCCTATCAGATTGAATATTTTCTCAATGTATTCATTCTCGAATACATCGGGGTGACCTATCTCTATCACCCAGTTCCAAGCATCTTCGTAAGGTGCTTTCAGTGATTCGTAGACGTTTGTTTCGAATCTCAGCCACAATCACTTCCTCATCACCTTGTTCTTCAACTCGTGCTGAGTTCCAGAAATCGATTATGTGCGCCTGATGGATCACAGGCTCAGCCGTCAAGGCGTAGAAGAGCCTTGATCGTCGGAGATATCTTATGATATCTCGACATCCTTCCGCGCAGGATCATCAGCGTTTAAACACGCACACATTATGTTCTTTAGCGAATCGATTATCCATCTGTAAAGAAAATCAAGTTAGAAAACATGCAGTTAAATCATTTTAATGGCAATAACCGATTAATCAGTTTCGTACTGATGTTTAAGACATGATTTACCTTCGCAGTAACAGTGATTGATTACAGATAATGTTGATAATGTGTTCTTGGAACGGATATTTTGAAATTTGAAAAAGAGGGAAAAGGGCGATTTCTAGGTTAAAAGTGAAAAAGTGCTCTGTAAAATATCAGAAACCTTATTTTATGCGAACACATTAATTTTTTATTAATTATGTTCTTTATTAATTATGTTGGGCCCACTCCCATTCATTCCTATCGCATACCAAGTTTATTTAGAATGCATTACTTCTTCCGCAGAACATCTGCGGAACCTTGACATCTGCGGATATCAACATCCGCGGAACCTTAACATCTGCGGATGTCAACATCTGCGGAACCTTACATCTACGGATGTAAAGGTTCAACAATGCATTTGTTTTGCTGCTGAATCAGAAATCACATAATACTTCTACGGAAGAGGGTATTACTGAAACTTCTGCGAACATAAAAGTTTTAAAACTTTAAATATATGATATCTACTGAGTAGAATCAAATGTTGATGTTGGACATGTTGACTTATTTGCATGGCAATCAAGTACAGGAAAGCAAGTTTCCTGTATCCTGCATTCAAGTTAGTGCTCAAGTTCCAATTCCTTCAAAGTAATTTAGATCAATTATCAGCTTTATTGTTTTTCATGCATGAACTACTCCCCTAAATTTGTGATTAATGTGAGACTGTTACATTTATCATAAATTTAAGTTGTAAACAGGCATGACAGGCATATGACAGTCTAAGTGAGAGAAAGTCAGTTGAGATAACATTAAACATCTGACAAACAGTTACATGCATGCATATATATATAGAGGGATCATACTATAACTTGGCTTCTGCTGATGTTGATTAGTTGATCAACACATACCTGATTGTAAGTATATAGATCCACTTAAATTCAAACATGAGTATTGTATCAACTAGGCATGTTTATCATGTTGTGAAGTTTGTTAATCAGTAGCAATCATGAGTCCCACATTCAATTGTCATTAGAGTATGTCTTCCTTAGGTGAGGCAAATCACTACATTCCACACTTAATGACTATGTACATTAAGTTATAAGTTCTATCTTGAGACAAATTATAGTCTCATGAATGCTTTAATGTTGAAGCTCTTTGACGTGATGTACAATGGATCACAAGTGATTCCTTTTAAGAGCTGAATATGATCTTCATAGTCACCAGGTCTTTACTTTCGTAAAACAGAGGTGAACTTTAACCCAGGTCTTGGTTACACAAAACAGAGGGAGAATGAAGATCACACTTGTTAATCACATTCCCAGGTCTTTGTTCACACAAAACAGAGGGAATATAAATTTTGCAAAGATAGAAGATTATAAAGTATTTACATAGTGTGCTTGTGTAAGTGATTTGATCACATCATGAGAGAACATACCTTCCTGATTCTCAAATGGAATCCTCACAGACAGTTACCTGATGCTTTTAGTTTGGCATGCTCTTAGCTTGTTTCCACTCAAGATGAACTACTCACATATCAGTATGATATAAGTCAGATTAAGTTTTTTTTTGTTTAATAACCAAGTATAGTCTACTATCATTTCCCTAATATAATGCATGTATAGATGTTCTATCAGACACTTAAGTTATCTTTAACGATTACTCTGCACAAAGTAAGTCATATGCTTTTGTTGATTATTCTAAGTTAATCATCCCCAAAGATTCTATAATTAAATCTAACAGAATCAAATGCTTTAGTGAACAAATCAGCAAGCTGATTGGTCGTGTCTACTTTGACTAACTTGATAGACCCTTTTCAGAGCAATCTCTCAGAAAATGGTATCTGATTTCAATATGTTTTGTTTTACTATGTTGAACTGGGTTAGCAGTTATAAACATAGCAGCTGAATTATCAATATGAATTGGTGTATGAAGGAAATTGTAACCATAATCAAGTAATTGGTTCTGCAACCAAAGTACTTGAGAGCAACCTGCTGAAGCAGCTATGTACTCTGCTTCAGCTGTGGATACAGTACATTTGTTTGCTTCTGCACTGCCATGAAACAAGTCTTGGTCCTAAAAACTGACATCCACCAGTTGTGGATTTTTGGTTGTTGCAACCTCCATAGTCACTATCTGAGTAGGAGTAGAGGCTAAAATCTCCATTTTGGGATACCAAAGTCCCAATGCAGGTTTGCCTTTCAGGTATTTGAAAATCCTCTTTACAGCATTCAAATGGGACTCCTTTGGGTCGGATTGATACCTGGCACAAACACAAACAACAAACATGATGTCAGGTCTACTGGCAGTTAAGTACATTAATGAACCGATCCTTGATCTATACAATCTTTGATCTACGGATTTTCCAGCAAGGTCAGGCACAATCTGTCTATGTTGATACTGGTGTCTTGCATGAAGTGGAATCAGCAAGATTGTACTTCTTCAAAATTTGATGAATGTACTTTTCTTGATTGATGAAAATGCCATCTGGTTTCTGATGAACTTGTAAGCCAAGGAAGAATGTCAATTCTCCATAGAGCTCATCTGAAATTCAGATTTCATTAAGTCTTCAAAGCTTTGGCACAGCTTCTTGTTGGTTGATCCAAATATTATGTCATCAACATATATTTGAACCACAAAAGATCTTGATGTTCATGTTTGAGGAAGAGTGTCTGATCAATTGTTCCTCTTTGTAGCCATTCTTCAACAGGAGGATGATAGTGTGTCATACCACTTTCTGGGTGCTTGATGAAGACCATACAAAGCTTTATCAAGCTTGTATACTCTATGTGGATAATCAGGTCTTCAAATCCAGGGGGTGAGCAACATAGACTTCTTCATCAATTTTCCTATAGAGGAAAGCACACTTCACATCCATTTGATAGACTGTGAACTTTTTGAAGGAGGCATAGGCTAGGAAAACCCTTATAGCTTCAATCCTTGCAACTGATGCAAAGACTTCATCATAGTCTATTCCTTCTTCCTGGGTATATCCTTGAGCAATAAGCCTAGCCTTGTTTCTCACTATGATACCTCTATCATCCAGCTTGTTTGAATAGCCACCTTGTCCAATTGGATGTTGACCCGTAGGCAAGTCTACAAGAGTCCATACTTTTTGTTTTCTGAATTGTTGTAGCTCTTCTTGCATAGCCTCAATCCAGTGTGTCTTTTAGTGCAGCTGTATGTTTGCAGGAACTGTTTGGGACAAGAAGCAGGTGAACAAACAAATGTTTGCCACACTCCTTGTTCCTTGTAGTTTTGTATTCAGATCTCCAATGATATTGTCTGTTGGATGAGCCTTATGGATTCTGGTTGTTGAGACAGCATCAACTGGAACAGTGGATTCCAAGTTTGAGAAACCCATTGAAGCAGATGGTGTCAGCTGAGAGTTGAGTCGATGAAATAATCAAAAAAGGCTCATTGTCTTTCCGTAGGAAGTTCTACGGAAGCAACATTTTGTTCATCCGCAGGAGGTTCTACGGAAGCAGCATTTTGTTCTCCGCAGGAGGTTCTACGGAACAGCATTTTGTTCTTCCGCAGGAGTAACTGCAGCATCTACGGACGCATTTTGTACTTCCGTAGAAGAGATGCATACCATTCGGATGAACATTGTTGTGTTGCAGGCATGGTTTGTTGATTTAACTTCCTCTTTATCCCTTATTCAGCAGCTGAGGCAGGACTTACATCTGCGATACTGATGCATCTACAGATGTATTTACTGATGTAACTTCATGATGCTGACTGATTCTTGCTGAGGTGCAGTTGAAAGTTGTACCCTTGGTGGGTCAGCTGTGAGGGGCACTTCATTCAAACTTGGAGGTACAAATGGATAGCATATATCCGCAGCACCTGCATTGATCAGATAACCAGTGTTAAATGATTCCGTTAATGCATCTATATCAAATAACCAAGATGGTCCTTTTACATTAGTGGTAAACATGGATTCATCAAAAGAAACATTGGAGTCTCTTCAACTATGTTATGTCTGGAATATAGACCCTATATGATTTAGAAGTGGATGAATATCCAACAAAGAAACCATCATAGGCTTTTTCAGAAAATTTTCCCAATTGTTCTTTAGTATTCAAAACAGACACATGACACCCAAAAGCTCTAAGATATCCTATAAAAGGTTTCCTTTTAAATAAGAGTTCATAGGGTGTTTTATTATGTTCTTTGACTATCAAAGTTCTATTTGAATATTGCAAGCTGTATTCACAGCTTCTGCCTAGAAAGTAATGGGCAACTGAGAATCAGCTAGCATTGTTCTGGCTGCTTCTATGAGTGTTCTATTTCTCCTTTCAGCCACTCCATTTTGTTGTTGAGTTCTTGGTGCACTGAATTGTCTTGCTATTCCTTTATTCTGCAAAAAGAATCCAGATCAGCATTAACAAACTCAGTTTCATTATCACTCCTAAAAATTTTAACTTTTAAATCAAGTTGATTCTCAATCTTGATCACAAAGTCCATTAATGTTTCAGATGTTTCACTCTTATGTTTTAAAAAGAAGACCATGTGAATCTAGTGAAATCATCTACTATCACCAAATAATATGCCTTTTTCCAATCCTCAGCACATTGGTTGGACCAAAGAGATCATGTGAAGCAATTTGAGTGGTGAAATTCTTTCTTTGTAATCCAATGACTAAGTCATTTTTCACCAATTTATTCATGTTCTTCATGTTGGAATGGACAAGCCTTCTATACCACAGTTGAGATTCATCTTCTGAAGATTTAGACAGCAGGCATGTCTCATGATTAGTGAGTGTGTGTTGTTCATATCCAAAATATATGTGTTGCCTTTTCTTGATGCTTTGAGAAGGATCCAGTCTGCTGGAACTATAAAAACCTGGCTTAAGAATGTAACAGTTAGTGTTATCAAATAGTGTTAAGTAATTTGATCATAAATTTGGGAAACACTAAGTAAATTATACTGCAAATTTTCACAGTAATTTACTTTTTCAAATGTGAAAACACCATAGTACCATTCCTTCACCAACAATTTTACCTCCTTCTTATCCCCACCAAATGCCACATAAGAGGCATGTTTATGTTTGAAGTCATGGAGAAGTGCACAGTTTCCTGTCATATGTCTGGAACAACCACTGTCAACATACCAATGTTGTCAGCATCTCCAGGTTGTCAGCTCTCCATGATTGTTCCTGCAAACAAAAAGAAATTAGTTAGAATTGACAATCCAAGGCTTAATTGTCTTGGATTTGCCAGATGTGTCAACAATAGTTACTTCTTCATGAATTAATCTTGAAGTTTCAGTATTAGTTGTTGCTTTTTGATTTGATGGTGTGAGGATGATTCTGTTGAAGATGAGTCAGGTTTCTGGATGCCTTCATGCTTCTCTGATTCTTTCTTCAAAGTGACTGTTTTGGTTGGTATTTTAACTTTGGAGAGGATCCTGTAGTTTTGAAAGTTCTTCATCTTTCAGCTTTGATTGAGACACAGGAGTTCCTTTAGCAAATTTGTCAAAGAAACCATCAACTACTTCAGTCTGTTATCAGACAAATCCACCTTTTTATGAGGTGTCTTAGACTGTGTTGGTGTTTTCTTCTTTGAAGTCTTGTTCTCAACTGATGATCTTTCTTTGACTTTTGTTGATCTTTTTGAATCTTTGTCTCTTTGTTACTTACTGATGATGAGAGTCTGAGTCGGATGATGTGTCTTGTGACTTCTTTTTGCTCTTTTCTTGTTCTTCTTATTAAAATAACATTCCTGAGTGGAATGGTTATTTTTGTCACATATGGCACAGTGTTTGTTGAAGTAACAATCAGCAGTCATGTGATTGTTCATATTGCAAATGGAACAATAGCTGCTGAAATAGCATTCATCAGTATTGTGATTCTTCATATCAATCATTTACAATATTTTTCTGAACTTTCTTCAGATTCATCCTTCTTGTTCTTTTCTCACTTGCTGAAGCATTAGTTGATTTCTTCTTGATTTGTTTGGAGCATCATCAGCTGTTGTGTTTGCCTTTGGCTGCCATTTGTTGCTTGATATTCACCTTTTTCTTTGCATGTGTGTTGGTCTCTCTTTTACCTCGTCCACAGAATCAGCTTCTCTTTGCTTTTCTGCGGATTCAGTATTTTTGTCTTCCGCAGAAGATCTACGGACTTGGTAAATTTGCTTTCCGCAGATGTTCTACGGATTCTTCAGATTTCTTTTTCCGCTGATCTTCAACACTTGAATTTTCTTTTGCTTTGTTGAAGTTTGTTGTTTCTTACCTTTCTCTGAAGACAAAGGTATCTCAGAACTTGATCCGCAGCTATCAACTTTGTGAAGGTTCAGTTCTTGAAGTCCTTCATTCAATTCAGCAATCCTCTTGCAGATAGTCTTCAGCATGTTCCGTTACTTTGGAGGATACTGCAGCTTTGATTCTTCAAGTACCCGCGGAAGACCAGTTTCAACTTGAACATTCTTACCAATGTTCAGTTGATCAGTATCATGTTCATCAGAATCATCCAAGTCATCATACTTATCAAAATCTGATTCATTATGTGTAAGTGATTCAGATTCAGCAGATCAGTTTCACTTATCTCAGCTTCATGACTGTTTTTAATGTCAATTTTGGTACTTTGCACAAAATGTTTTGACAAATTGTTAGTCATTGTTTCAGGTAAAGGTGTGTAGTTATCATTAATAGGTGGTGCAACAACATTATAACCCAACCCAGACCTGTTCTTTGATTCAATATGAGAGTTTAACAACTTCTCATATTGTTGAGATGATAATTGAAACTTCTGAAGTTTCACTTCAGTTGATGCATGATCAGCCATGGATTTTGTTAAGGAAGTGGTCAGATGCTCAACTTGGGCTTTTAGGCTGTAATTTTCAGAAACATATTTTTCTAAATCCTTTTGTAAAGAACTTATTTTGATTTGATATAATTTTTGTTCTCTTAAGTGCGATTCATTTAAAATCATAGTTTCCTTTACTTTATCAGCCAATTGTTGAGCATGGACTCTATATCGTTCAACTTCCTCAACACATGATGATGAACATAACCTGTCTTTTACCTCTCTGGCCATAGGAGGAACTTTGTTTTCCATATGTGCCATTAATGCTTGATTCTCCTCTATCACTTCCTTCTCATACAAACTCCAGTCACATGTTCCATCTTGAAGGATGATCAGCCCAGTCTCCTTAGAATTGCTTGGTCCTGTTGATGTATTTGTGGCTGGTGGGGATGTTAGCTGAGGTTGTCTATGCAGAGATCTTTGAGAGGTTGATTGCTGATTCTGATATTGTTGTTGCTGCTGATTTTATTGCTGCTGATGTGATACT
Organism: Flaveria linearis; assembly: GCA_024085815.1. Taxonomy (NCBI): domain Eukaryota; kingdom Viridiplantae; phylum Streptophyta; class Magnoliopsida; order Asterales; family Asteraceae; genus Flaveria; species Flaveria linearis. Next base: position 41,628,436 of record CM044015.1, read on the forward strand.
GCGGAGATGATTGTTGGTTGCATTCTCTAGAGAAGTGACCATAGAGATTGCACTTGAAGCATCTGACTTTTGATTTATCAACACCAATCTTTGATGTTTTGCTTGCTGCTGCCAGATTTTTATTTCTCCGCAGATATTGCTTAGCTCTGTAAGCAATCATTGCCATCTGCCATTGTAGATCCATCTCTTCTACTACATCAGGAGGGAGTTCGTCCAAATCTTGCTGACAGATGTTTGCTGATGTGAGTGAACTTCCAAGATATGCTTGAAAGCTAGAACTAAAAGCTGCAAATGCTGCTTTTTGTTCTTCAGAATCCAATATGACAGTTATTGGTTCTGATTGTTTGTTATGTTGAGAAGAGTTTGCAGTTGCCGATGTTTCCCTTTTCTCTTCAGATCTTCCCTTTTCCTTTTGATTTTTACTTTGAGATGATTTCTTAGTGGGTTTGGATGCATAGAAATTAACTTCCTCTTCATCATCACTCAAAGTACAAGAGTTATCACTTTCATTGTTTGAGATAAATGCACTTCCAGCGTTTTTGATTTCCTTGAAGTGATATGGTGAGACATGGGTTCTCACACTCTTGTTTCTTGATTGTTCATCCAGTTCAAGAGCTTCTACCTTAGCAACCAATGTATCCAGACCTGTTGTCTTGAGATCTATTGTATTCTTGAACATGGAGACTGTTTGCTTCCAACTTTCAGGCAAAGTGTGGAGCATCTTCTTGTTTAATTCCTCGGTAGTATATTTAACTCCAAGATGTTCATCTCAGTAACAAGTTGCATAAATCTATGCAGTTGCTGAGGAATTGATTCACCCTCAATATGATGAAAAGTTTCATATTGTGATCTAAGGGTGTCTTTCCTTATGCTTCGGATCTCATCACTCCCTTCACAGAGAGTGTGGAGTATCTTCCATAGGGAATTTGCTGTCTTGTAATTTCACACCTGGTCAAGATTTCTTCTGGCAAAGCCATACTAAGCAAGCTGTATGCTTTAATATCGACTTTGACCTTCTTGACATCATCATGTGGCAGGTCTTTAGTGCTGATTGGCTGATTTTTGTCATTATAATCCGGCCCAAGAGTGGGTGGAATATAAGGACCTTGAGTGATGGACTCCCACAAGTCAGAATCTGTGTAGTTCACATGATTCCTGAACTTGATCTTCCAGGATTTAAAATCAGCTTTGGTTTCCAACTTTGGCGGTTGATAAGATCCTCCACCAAAAGTACTCATGTTTAATGCAAAAGAATAATCAAAATTAAATGCTAGAATTGATAAATCTATCAAAGACGCAGATCTAGTATTCAATTGATTTGAATATAGATCTAAATCAAACAAGCAATGAGACAGTGCTTGCTGAACGACAAGTCGTTGATTTAATTGTTTGAAAATCAATTAAACAATTTTAATACTGATAGATCAATTGATCTAAATCAATGAGCACCAATGGCTGTGATACCACCTGTGAATCCAAGGATCGCGATTCAGGAATTACCAGTATTAAAATAAATCAATTAATGATCGCGGAATTATCATAATTGACGTTTAATTGTTTATAATGATTAATGATGAACACAACCACAAAAACACAATAAATGCGAAATCAATAATAATTCAAATGTATTTCATTAACTATAATGTAATGATTACAAAAGAATAATAATGAATGACTATGAACAACGAATTCTGTGAATCGAATGATGTTTGATGTTGATGTGACGGCGGTTAGGGTTGCACAATGATGTAACTCGACAGCCGTAATATTGATTGATTGTGTTCACCGAGATGTGAAACCTAGGACTCATATTTATATATGATTTGAGTCGGTTTAGGAAACACGGATCTCTCGGGATTTGTTATTGATTGTGTTGACTTGTTTGACTTGGTATTTACAATCGCACAAGTATAATGATCCTCCGCAGGAGTCTTGTCGTCCGCAACATTTTTGTTCTTCCGTAGATGATTGGTCTTCCGTAGCAAAGTTGTTCTTCCGTAGGAAATCCTTCTTCCGTAGGAGTCTTCTCTTCACGGTACTTGATCATCCGCAGGAACATGTACGTGGTCATTTTGTCTTGTAAGAAACATATCTATGGATTAACAAAATTGTTCATCCGTAGATGTTTCTTACACTTGGTCAATTCCAGGTATCCGTCCAAGTATATTGTTTTTCCCTGTCAAGTCACAAATCAACACACATATATATGGGGTTATCCTATAGATTCAAAGCACACACATATACTGTTACTATTAATACAAGACTTGATTTTCACTAAGCCTATACAAGAATGAATATACAATCTAGATAACACTACTTATACTTATGATCTGGCTTTAGACGTGGAATCGCCTAATCTATATAAATCTCAAATCATATTCTAAGGCGTTGTATGCCAAATTCAAATGATTTCAAACTCCAAAACTCGATTGTTATTGATGGTTTTCAAAATCTCGTCAAAGTATGTGTCCCACCACTGAATACATGCAATGCTGGAAGAGTGGGATGCATGTATCTCGGGGTGTTCTGTCTAGGCAAGGTAATCATATAAATCCAATCAACCGATGGATCCATTTACCTTACCTGGGAACCCTGGGATGAGTATCTACTTATAGGTACGCATGTCTTCAACAAAGTTGTGGTAGCTATAATACTTTGGTTAGTCAATGTACTCGTTTGATTTACGAATCAAACGATTACACTCGGAACATCTCATTGTTATTATGCCAAATTCCCAATTGTCGTTTTTATATTGTACAGCTCATATTACCTAATTCTCATAAAATTTCTCGGTGGTCTTTCAGAATGTCTTCTCGTCGAATCCGTTCACAGTCTAGAAACTCCGGCCGCAAGATTGCTGCCCTTGTAGCCTGCGAGGTTGCTGCGGTCGTGCCAACTCTCCTAACTCATCTAAATCAAGGCGCGAACCCTGCCCCAATCCCTGTTGATCCTAATCCTCCACGTGTCTGTACCTACAAGCATTTCAGTTCTTGCAACCCCCCTAAGTTCAGTGGAACCGAAGGAGCTACCGGACTACTACAGTGGTTCGAAAGTATCGAGAACACTTTCCTAAACAGCGAATGCCCTGAAGATCTAAAAGTCCGGTTTGCACAAGTGTTCTCCAGAAACGCGCACTTACTTGGTGGAATGGAGAAAAAAGAACGCGTGGCCCCAAAACTGCTCTTGCATTAACATGGGCTGAAGTTAAGGAGCTCATGACCAAAGAATTCTGCCCAAGAAATGAAGTCCGAAACTGGAATCTGAGTTTTGGGAGTTAACCCAAGACAGTAGGGAGAACCTAGCATACACTAACCGATTTCACAAACTGAGCTTCTGGTATCGCATCTTACTACCCCTACCTCTCGAGCCATCGAGAAATACATTGGTGGACTACCCATGCAGATTCAGGATACGGTGTTAGGAAGGAATCCTCGACACTAGAAGATGCCATTAGGCTGGCTGCGCAGTTAACCGATAATCATGTGAAAGCTGGTTCTTTAAGCAGGAAGGGTGCAAAGAAGGTGGAAAAGACAGCTTCTGAGACCGTTAAGGAGACTAAAGCTGAACCGTCTCACAATAAACAACAACAACAAGAAGCGTAAGTTTACACCGGCCCGCAACTATGTCGTGGCTGTACCCAAACCTCCCCAAAGACAAAATGTACCTGTCACCGCACCTATGGCACAAGCTCCTATGGCTAGACCCTATGTTGGTCCATACCCTATGTGTAACACATGCAAATACCATCATGCGAGCAACACTCCATGCCGAGTCTGCTCGTTGTGTGGGAAATATGGACACTTGGTGACTACTTGTCTTAGGGCACCAAACAACACTGCAATGCTCAACAACCGAAACTGCTATAACTGTGGCGAGCCTGGCCACATTCGTTCGCAATGTCCTCACAATGCGGGAAATGTACCACCAGCTCGTGGAAGGGCTTTTAACATCAACGCCAACCAAGCACAAGTCAACAATGCCGTTGTGACTGGTACGACGTTGAACCCCGTTTTAAATCATTTCTTGTATTATTGATATTCCCATCCTTGTATTCATCGTATCAATAATAGAATTTTTACCAAACAGGTATGTATCTTGTGAATGATCATTATGCATCTGTATTATTTGATTCGGGTGCGGATAAGAGTTTCGTGTCGTTAGAATTCGAGCCCATACTTTCTAAATCGCGTATTAGTCTGGAAAGACCCTTCACGGTCGAAGTCGCTGATGGAAAATCTATTGTCGTTGACATCATAATACGTGATTGCACCTTAAGCCTTAACGAACACGAATTCTCCATTGATCTTATTCCCATGAAACTTGGAAGCTTCGACGTTATCATTGGTATGGATTGGTTAGCCAAACACCATGCCGAGATCGTTTGTTTTGAGAAGTGCATCCGTATACCATTACCATCTGGGGATACTTTGAATGTGCACGGCGAGAAATCGTCCAAGGACTTAAACTTATGTCTTGCATCAAGGCCCGCAAGTGCTTGAGTAAAAACTACATGGCTTTCATGGCATATGTAGTTAATACGAAATCCAAGGGTAAGGAATTGAAAGACATTCCTGTCGTGCGGGATTTTCCCGAGGTTTTTCCTAAGGATCTTAAGGGGCTACCTCCCGTGCGAGAGGTGAGTTCAAAATTGACTTAATCCCCGGTGCAACCCCTGTGGCTAAAGCACCTTATCGTGTTGCACCATCTGAAATGCAAGAACTAGCCAGCCAACTGCAAGAGTTGACCGATAAGGGTTTCATTCGCCCTAGTTCATCACCGCGGGGTGCACCTGTCTTGTTGTGAAGAAGAAGGATGGTTTGTTCCGAATGTGCATCGACTATCGTGAGCTTAACAAGCTTACTATCAAGAACCGCTACCCTCTCCCTCGAATCGATGATCTTTTCGACCAATTTCAAGGAGCAACACAATTCTCAAAGATCGATCTACGTTCTGGTTATCATCAATTACGTGTTCACGATGCTGATATTCCAAAGACCGCTTTTCGTACTCGATATGGACACTACGAGTTCATGGTTATGCCTTTTGGTTGACCAATGCACCTGCCGTGTTCATGGATCTCATGAATCGGGTATGTAAACGTATTTGGATAAGTTTGTGATCGTGTTCATTGATGACATTCTTATTTATTCCAAGACGAAAATCGATCACGAGACGCACCTGCGACAAGTTCTTGAACTTTTGAAGAAAGAGCAATTATACGCCAAGTTTTCCAAGTGTGAATTCTGGCTAGAAGAGGTTCAATTCTTAGGGCATGTGGTGAATAGCCAAGGAATTCACGTCGATCCTGCAAAAATCGAAGCAGTGAAAAATTGGTGTGTTCCCACAACCCCAACCGAAGTTCATTCTTTTCTGGGCTTAGCGGGATATTACCGTAGGTTCATAGCAAATTTCTCGAAAATTGCTAAACCATTAACGGCACTAACCCAAAAGAATCGACTCTTTGAATGGGGACCCGAATAAGAAGAGGCCTTCGAGACCTTAAAGCGCAAGTTGTGTAACGCTCCTATTCTCACACTTCGTGATGGAAACGATGACTTCACCGTCTATTGCGATGCCTCAAACAAGGTCTTGGTTGTGTTCTCATGCAACGAGGTAAAGTCATAGCATACGCGTCAAGGCAATTGAAGGTTCATGAAGTGAACTACACAACTCACGATCTTGAACTTGGTGCTGTGGTTTTTGCTTTGAAGATTTGGCGACATTATCTTTATGGGACACAATGCATAGTCTACACCGACCACAAAAGTCTCCAACACGTGTTCAACCAAAAAGATCTCAACATGAAACAAAGACGTTGGATCGAGTTAATCAGTGACTACGACTGTGACATTCGCTATCATCCTGGAAAGGCGAATGTTGTAGCCGACGCGCTGAGTCGCAAGGTCCATAACAAAACCGTCTCACTACAAGAAATCCGAGATCGAAGACAATGGTTTTACACGTTAAGAGAATTTGATACCAAGGTTCGTGTGGATGTTAACGAGGCTACTATCATGCTCCAAAACATAAGAATTGATAGTGATCTCGAGTTATGCATTCGCAAGGCTCAACAAGCGGCAATAACCGACGAAGGAAATAATGAGGATTTGGTGTCTAACGTTCGATCACAACTGGAGGAAAAACCAAACGGCCTATGGTACTTTCTGAATCGACTTTGGATCCCAAATCGTGATAACCTTCGACACATCATTTTGAACGAAGCTCATCACACCCGATATTCTATTCATCTTGGCTCCGATAAAATGTACATGGACTTGCGTGGTCAATATTGGTGGCCTGGAATGAAGAAAGATATCGCGGTTTATGTCTCCAAATGTCTCACGTGTGCAAGAGTCAAAGCCGAGCATCAAAGACCAAGTGGTTTACTTGAACAACCTGAAATCCCTATGTGGAAATGGGAACATGTATCCATGGATTTCATAACCAAGTTACCACGTACTCCTCGTGGTCATAATAGTATATGGGTGATTGTGGATCGTTTGACCAAGACGACACATTTCATACCTATACGAGACACCTACAAGGTTTCAAGACTAGCTCGTATATACATGGACGAAATTGTGAGTCGTCATGGCGTACCATTGCACATCATTTCCTATCGAGATGCTCGTTTCACTTCGCACTTTTGGTCATCTATGCAAGAACTCTTGGGTACTCAATTGGATTTAAGTACGGCTTACCATCCTCAAACTAATGGTCAAACCGAACGCACAATCTAAACCCTCGAGGATTTTCTACGATTATGTGTCCTGATTTTGGTGGTAATTGGGATACGCATTTACCGCTCGTGGAATTTTCGTATAACAATAGTTATCACTCGAGTATCAAGATGGAACCGTTCGAAGCACTTTATGGTCGTAAATGCCGATCACCGATCTGTTGGACCGACATTGGTGAAAATTTATCACTGGTCCTGAACTTATACAAGAAACGACCGATAAAGTCGCTACAATCCGCAAGAACCTTGAAGTGGCAAGAAGTCGACAAAAGAGCTATGCCGATAAGCATCGTAAGCCATTGGAGTTTCAAGTTGGTGATATGGTTCTTCTTAAGGTTTCACCATGGAAAGGTGTTATTCGCTTTGGAAAGAAGGGCAAACTAGCTCCGAGATTTGTAGGACCTTTCAAAATCCTGAAAAGGATTGGGAAAGTGGCTTATAAACTAGAACTACCTTCCGACCTTAGTGGAGTTCATCATGTGTTCCATGTCTCAAATTTGAGAAAGTGTTTGGTCGACGAGAGTCTGCATGTTCCACTGGAAGACATTCAGATCGACGAGTCATTGCACTTCATCGAGAAACCTGTCGAGATTATGGATCATATTATGAAGAAGACTAGGACCACAACTACTCCAATTGTCAAGGTTTGTTGGGAGAACAAGTGTGGAGCTGAATTCAAGTGGAGCGGGAGGATCATATGAAGGAGAGATACTCGTATTTGTTTGTTTAGTTCATTTTCATTTCTGAACGAAATTCTTTAAAGTAGTGGAGACGGTAACACCTTGTATTCATACAATAATTAACATTCATTCTTAATCAACGTGAAAACTTATAAGGCTAATTGGAAGCCACACACTTTAGACTCTCTTTTACCTCTAATGGCTCTGCCATTGCACATAAAGTAAACACTAAAGCGATCAGCTTAATCGATGATAAATTTCCTTCTTTTGATACCTTATCAAAATCTGAAAGTTCTTCAGAGTGTATCTCAGAAAATGAAAACACAAACTGTATCAAGAAAGAAAAAGAGAATCACTATGATCTATCTGTGGCTTCATGCTCACCTTCTAATTCACTTGAGAACGTGAGGATCAAATGTAGTCTAAGCGACCTCATCTTGTCGTCTCAGCCTCCTCGTAAACAAATTTCGGGACGAAATTTCCTAAAGTAGGGGAGACTGTAACATCTCGTATTTTCACGACGTTTAATCTTTAATAATAATAATAATAATAGTTATATTAATAATAATAATGCTAATAATAATAAAAATAATAATGATAAAAACAATAATAATAACAATAATAAAAACGATAATAATAAATAATGATAATAATACTACTACTACTACTAATAATAATAATAATAAATAATAATAATAATAATAATAATAATAATAATAATAATAATAACAGGGGCCAATTTTGTAAATTTTGAAACTTCAAAAAGAAAGTTATAACATAAAATGTCAAAGATGAAACCGGGGGACCATTTCTGTAAATATGTAAAAAACCCAACTGCTCTCTCTCCTCTCCTCGTTTTTCCGACGCTCCCTCCGGCCACCGCCGGCCAAAACTCCGACGAACCCCAAACGACCTCAAAACTCAATCATTTAAGCCCAAATCGGTCCCATTGTGATCGTGGGCAAGATTCGAGCTCGTGCCCCACAACAATTTGAAAATCTGAAATCATTCAGTGCGATCTATCCACCAAACCCACTTCGGCCGAAAGTTTCCACAATCGATCGCACTAACACACTAAAATAATCAAAGTAATCAAATCTGAACGACTATATAACTACTCTTAATCTATTACAACTCGCAATTCTATCTAAAACACACACATACATAAGAATTCAATCATCATCATCGTTCGACCTGCAACTTATCTAAAAACCGACCTCCGATCGATTTTAACTAAATTGATAAAGGGCTTTTAATCCCTGTCATCATACGAAGCATCCTGTACAATTAATTCGATTATTATCATCATTTGAACCCGATCCAATACCCCCTCTGTCGCGGATTGTTCTTGAGCCTCGGATCATCCATTCGAACTTGATAACGTAAGTATTATATATCAATACACTCGTTTTTAACTGAGGAAACAAAGCCCTATGGTTAATTTCGTGTTCAATTTGGTGGGATTCGAATCTAGGGCTCAAATGGAATTGGGGGAATTCGGTTAAAACAAGTTATAAATATTTGGAACCAGTTTTAACCGCGGCTGCGGCCTTGGTTCACTGGTCCCGTGTCTCTTTCTCATCTTTGAGGTCCCGGGTTCGAAACCCGGCCACCTCACATAATTTTTTAGCCTTTTTGGCCACTAAATATATTCAGAAAAATTCTTAAAAATTATAAAAAAAATAGTTTTATAAACTAAATCTTTTTAGACACAAAATAATTTCTGTAATATTTGAAATTTAACTAATTTTTTTTAAAGGTTACTCATGGATTATTTCTTTTATGGATTATAAATAATTAACAAAGTATTAGTGACCCGAACCTTCCTTTAATCTTTATCGTTTAAGTCACGATATTTTAAATGGAGATTCGTTTTAAAACATTATAAATTCTTTTGTGTAATTTAAATGATAAAATATATTGTGGTTCAAATTTAGATTATTTAAAACCTTATAAAATCATATGTTTAATTACTAATTATTCGTCTAATCATTTTATATCATCATTAGTTAATAAAGTTATTCGTTAACTTTTATTTAACTTTTTAAAAAAATTTATAAAACTTTTATGATAAAATATTTTAAAGGCTCAAAACTTTATAAAATGAGTTTAAATAATTTTAACGTCATTTAAATAAGTATATAATTAATCTCCTTATCAAACAATTAATCATTAAATTAAGTATTTCTTTTCAAACTTAATTTCTATTAACTTAAATTGTTGAGACCTTTTTAATCATTCTTGGACTTAATTGATTTATAATATCTTCATTAACCCAAAACATAAATGATTCATTATTTTATTTAATTATTTAAACCCCTAAATCCCAATTGAAACCCTAGATCATGTCTAACCATTAATCTTATTATTAAACTTAATCTTGGAATCAATACATTTAGGTAACTCGTAAAAGAAATCGTTGGAGCCTCGTTTAAATTCTTATCATCACCTTATATATCAAGTGAGTATTTCTATACCCCTTTTTCATATTTTCACACTTGGGGTGAAACATGTTACTTATTAATCATTGCACTTGTAAACGTTTGATTCTTGTAAACTTATGGCAATTTACTTGTGTGTTGTGATTAGTTGAATATTGTAGCTACCATGTAATGTCGAATACATGTACAATCATTAACTATTGCTAGCCTGGCGACGTCATAGATCTATGGGCCTGACAAGCCTGCTTGGTTGATCCAAGTACACTTAGCTAATCGTATATACTTATAACTTGGTTGGTCCAAGTACACGTTTGAGACTTGTAAAACTTTGTCAAGGTTTGATTGTGCATTCTGTCTTACATCCCTAGTTACCTTGTTCTCTAAGTTACAACATGAATTGCCATCTTTTATATACTTATGTATTCAAAACTATAGAATGCTCACCAACAATATGTTGACCTTTTATTTTTAATATGTTTCAGGCAATAACGTTATGTGGCTGTGAACAATCGTAACTCTCACGCCTCGACGATTCCGCCGTCAAGGTGGGGTGTGACAGGTTCAGTTTGAAAACGAACCGAGCATGAGCAAAGGTACAATGACTAGCTCAGTTAGGCTCGAAATATTTTTTAATTTAGTTTTTATATATTATATATCTGTAAGTTATTTACCAATTTTCACTATTTTAGTTATTTAGTTAAAAAGTCAACAACCATAAATTCAAAAGCCAGCCCTAATTCTCTAATCAAATTATCACTTCACATTTCAAAATCATTTCATCATTTCACTTATCACCACTCTCCGGCCGTCCCTCGTCCCCCCAACCTCACTACAAACCACCGAGCCCTGACTTCCAGCATTCCGACATGCAATCCTTGACCTCCGGCACTCTGACCTGCAACCTCAACTTCCGACAATCCGACCTGCAACAATCCAACTGCGCATCCTAATTAACTGCGCATCCCGCCTCCAACAAATCCACCTCCGAAGTCCAAAGTCCGACCTTTTCAGTTGTTTCTAATCACGATATATTGTGGTTAGATTTTTCTTTGATGGTTTTGGCCGTTAAAGAACATTTGCAGAAGCATTAGGGAAGATACTAGGGTTGGAACTTGAAAGTTAAAACTTTGAATGAATTATTAGTTTTGTTTTAAATTGTAACACAAAACCAAGCAAAACTAAGCTCTCGGTTAAAACCGAACTAAGTTCGAGCATGGAGTTTGTGCTCGAATTTGTAAATTCAACCCAAACCGAACCGAGTTCGAACATAGCTGCGTTTGATTCGGTTCGTGAACAGCCCTAGTATTGTGAAGAAACAATGAAATTCGATGAATAGTAACGGGGTGAGGTGAAAAAAAAGAAAGTGATAGTGAGAGAGGAATAATTAGACCCAAGAAAAACAAGAAACATGAACCATGATTTCAGGAATAATTAGACCAGAGAAAATGAGAAAATTACAAAAATAGTCCCTGTGGTTTGATCCCCAAATTTTAAAAATAGCAAATTGAGTCCAAACAGTTGGAAGTTTATTGCAAATTTAGTCCACACTGTTAGTGTCAATTAGTTTTTAACGATCTAGGGACTAAATATGCAATATGATCAAATCATAGGGACTAATTGTGCAATTTGCTCAAAAAATTTTATTAAAAAATTGAAAATCAAGTAAAATTTAAAATAAACTAAAATCAAACATAAGAAATTCAAAAAAACATCAATAATAAATTTCAATATTATTTTAAAAAATTAAATAAAGGTTAAAAAATCAAATCAAATTCAAAACTAAATAAGAGTAAAAATAAAGCGTATGTAAAACGGGAAAGTGAGAAATATTAAAAAAGAAGTATGTGATTAAAGTAAAATTTTAAATAAAAACCAAATAAAATTAAAATATAATCGAACAAACATTTATAAAATTCAAAATAAATATTCAAAAAATCATATTAAAGTTAAAAAAAATAAAAAAAACGATCTGATTATATTTTTTGTTTTTTTAGATTTATACTTTTATAAGGTTTTTATATTTTCTGATTTAAACATAACATACGAACTTCATTAAAAATAATTATAATAAAAAAAATTAAGCATACATTTCATTTTTTCCTTTTCAACTTTATATGCATTTTATTGTTATTTTTATTTATTTTTAAATTTGGTTTAACTAACCTTTATTCTATTTTTAACGAGTATTTTTAACATTGTTTTCACGCTCCGATCGGACGGCCGGTCCGACCGGTCGGACCGGCCGGTCCGACCGGTCGGACCGCGAATCGGGGACCTGGCCGATCCGATCCACTATGGTTCGTTTTTGTGGCTTTGAACCGGCCGGTCCGAACCGAACCGGCGGTTGGACCGGCGAACCGGCTCGGTTCCGACCGGTTTTCAGTATTTTTTTTTTATTTTAGTGGGTAAAAACGGGGTGTTAAACCAGAAATTAGTACGTAGGATATACAAATATAGTTAAGTTTTATATATAACTATAAAATATATGTATAAATCATATATAAATTACTTATATTTAATTACATATATAAATATAATTAAAATATAATTAAATCCGGTCCATCCGATCCGACCGGTCCGACCACCAAACAAGTAATACGTCCGGTTCGAAGTCCGATCCGGTTGATTTTTAAATTTTACGCATGGAAGGCGTATACAACATACATCTCCCTCCCTCCTGCAACAGTTGATCATCTCGTTCATCTCTAGGGTTAGGGTTTTGATCATACACATCAATGGCGCCTACTTCACAGGTATCTTTGAAGCTTCTAGTAGACAGAAAGAAACAACGAGTGTTGTTTGCAGAAGCCGGTAAGGATTTCGTCGATTTTCTCTTCAGTCTCCTCGCTCTACCAGTCGCCACTGTCATCAGACTCTTAGACAATAAGAACATCGAAGGTGGCCTGTTTAAGCTTTACAAAAGCGTCTCAGATCTGAACGAAGACTACATACAGTCCAACCAGAACAAGGATGTTCTCTTGAAGCCTAAATTCACGCTTCCGTACAACTCCACTCAAGTCCCTCTGTTGTCCAATGAGACATGTTCATCATCACCATCGGCCCCTCCGGACTCTTCACCGGTTTTCTACAAGTGTAATAATTGCAACAACAACCTTCTTTCTACTTGTAGCCGTAGTTGTCCGTCTGCGTATTGTGGCCGTACGATGTCCGCCGTTGTTGATAATCGCTATGTGTTGAAGTCTGCAGCGGATGCGAAGGGTGGAGGATTTGTAAAGGGGTTGGTGACGTACATGGTGACGGATGATCTTGCTGTTTCCCCCATGTCTACCATCTCTAACATCACTTTGCTCAACAAGTTCAATATCAAGGATTTGGGTGAATTAGAGGAGAAGGTTGTTCATATCGGCATGAATGAGGTAATTTGTTTTAATTTACGCACAATCAGTAAACTGTTTTGGTGTTCTTAGTCTTCCATTGTTGAATTTGCTCAATCCTATGGATAGTTGGTGAATGTGAAAGAGAAATGAGAATTAGTTATCCCTGTGGGAGTGTTTTCCTATGTTTGTTAGATGAGAAACTGTAGTGTACACTTGTTAAGAATGCTAGAAGAAGATGTTTATTCAGTACTTCAACTACTGCTTATATAACAGATGAGATGGATGCAACTGAACAAACACTTGAACAATAAATAAAACAAACAACTCATATTAATATGGGAATATGGGATCTACATATAGGACTCTCAAGAACTTATAAACTGACTCAAACGGTTATAAACTGACTCAAACGGTTATCATTGAGTGACTCCAACGATTATCTAGCAATTTCATCGCACATAACTTAAATAATCATAAGTCCTAATCTTGTCCTCACTCCTCAGGTAACTAAATCTCCTTTCCTAATGCCCTGATTCAATATGTTGATATGCTTAGTCCGGTTATGAACTGCTTGATTTCTTGTTAGTAAAATCATTGACCGATTGTCACACCAGATTGTTGCTCCAAGATGAAACAATGGTGTTTTGCCATAAAACATGACACCATACTTACTGCAAATGCAACATCTGGTCGTGTGTGTGTTAAATCTATAAGTGTCTCTACCAGACTTGTACATTTATATGCGTCAGCTAGAGCCCCGCCAGCATCAGTTTGAAACTTGTTGTTGGTATGTGTTATACTTATAGCAGCTTTGCATGATGCCTTTCCAAACTTCCTTAGTTAATCTGAACATAATTAGCTTTAGACATAAAAGTTCTATCTGATTTTGTATCACTTCTAGTCCCAGGATGTTTTGTAAGTTTCTATATTGGTCATTTTAAACTCAGTGATCATGTTTTGCTTGAACTTATGTATAAAACTTTTTGATAAAAATGTATTGATTATATATATCATCCACATATAAACAAATAAGAATAAAATTTGTTCCCTTACTTCTTCTGACATAGATGGTGGCTCATTCATATTTTACCAACTGTTTGCTTGATTGATATCTTTAAATAAATACCCAAATGTGTTTAGGGACAATTTGTTTTCACACATTGAATTTATAACATAAGATAGAGATTCAAGACTATGAAAAGTGAAAAATGCACCATATATGTCTTACTTTTATCAGAGTTCTAATACATGATTATCTTTGCATGGAGAAATTGTTATAAACTGCACATAACATACATGAGTATTTGAAACGGTTTCCAAATGATGTAGGGCTTGGAACTACTGAAGCATTCGTTGAATTCTAAGACCGTGCTCTCAGATGTCTTCCTTCATGAAGTGGCTGCTAAAGATGAGAATTTGAAAAAGGTCTAAACGGTATGGTAAGTTCTGGTTACTTGTTTAAAACAACATCTTTTGTGTTTTAATTTGGTGTTGAGACAAGAATATCCTTAGAATTCCACATGATGAATCTGTGTCTTCATCTAAAACTCCACTTTGGTAAAGCAATATGTTTGTTTCTTACCTAAATCTCAACTTTCTTCATGAATATGAGTTTGTTTTATCTGAACCCCAAGTTATGTCACGAATTAATTATCTTTTTCCTACCGCGAGCACGAACACCACCTAAATCCACCTAGTACACACTTTGTGGGACTTGAAATCACACCAACTTGGTAAACACCATGTGCAACTAGGCCTAGAGGCCATTAACGAGTGTCTTAATTATCTTTTTTTTTGAAAGGTGAATTTCATTCAATACCAATACCAAGTTAGTTGTTGTTAGTGGGGTTCGAACCCCTGACCTCCCTGTTTGAAAACCGAAACCACTACCACCACACCACTTAGGGGTGGGGCGAGTGTCTTAATTATCTAAGTCTTTGTTCTTGTGATGAAAAAAGAAACAGATACTTTTTTGAATGACCACACCTAAACCGACTTTCTAGGAGAAAATTATCATATTCTAATTTACATGTAAACTTATAAAAAACTCCTACATCCCGGCCATTCCCCATATTTATCTTTGATTAAACAATTCATTTTTATTCTTTTATATCTATCTATTATAATAAAAGAGTAATTTGATATGACATGTGTCATCATCACAATTCTCCTTATCAAAATTTTCCCGTTTTTCTCTCCTATTAAATAATTATCTTAATTACTAATAATGTTATTTAATATTTTTAAGATTAAAATACTTTTTTATAAATTAAGAAAACGATTTTTTGTTAATGTTATTTCTAAATAAACAAATGTTTATAAATAATATTTTTTCCTAAAATATCAATCTTTTTTAAAAATATGATGTATTATAAAATTAGTGTTTTTAAAGAGTAAATTATTTAAAAACCAAAAATAATTAATTTAGGAGTTATGATAATGAAATATTTTAAAAAAATGATATTTTTATAATTTTGTTTTAAAACAAAATGTTAGTTTTTGAAAAAAGTTAAAAACAAAGTTAAAAAAGTTGATATCCTGTTTTATTACTTATAGTAATTACTCATACGTAATTTCATTCATATCATATCTTGAAATATCATATCTTGAAATATCATTTTATTATTAATAAACTTTATTATATTAATATTTTATTTATTTAACCCGTGTATTACACGGGTTTTCTAAAGCTAGTATATTATATAGAGTTAAATGCGTTTTACGTCTCTGAGGTTTCATAAAAATTGTCATTTGAATCCAAAAGTTTAAATTGTTGCCATTTGCATCCAAAGATTTCACTAAATTTGCCATTTGAATCCATTTGGCTACATCTAACTAACACGGTTAATTTTTTCCATTAAGTTTTCAACATGAGAGTCATTTTGATTTAAAAATTAAACAAAATAAAAAACTAACTCACCGGAGGGTTTTTATATGTTTAGCCTCTTTTGATGATTGTAGTTATGATTTGACTCTATAATTGTATTATATTATTTTGTCTTGTTAATGTATTTTGGTTTAATAATCGTGTTATTTTTGCCCGTTTTATTAACTAAACATAGATTTCTTTAGTTTAAAACTTAATTATGATTACGATGATTGATGTTTATGATTATTATTCATGGGCATTTAATGTTATTCTATAAATTTTTATACTTTTATGATAATTTGTCTTTTATGGTTATAATTAAAATAATTTATATTATATAACTTGTTTGTTTATTTATATATATTTTTGTTTTGTATGTTTTATGAAGTTAGAAATCAATCATTTTTAGTTAGTTATACTTATATTTTATTTTATATAATATGATGTCTAGAAATGTTTTTCTTAATTAAATGAAAGAAATATCGACAATCATTCTAGTAAATTAAAATTACAATGGTGATTATCAAAGGAGACTGAATGCTTAAAACTTATCATGTAGAGTTGAATTTTTATTTCATAATTGTTTTGACTAAAATACCTCTAATTTAGAAAACTTAACGGCATTAATTTGGAGTAGTTAAGTGGATTCAAACGGCAATTTTTGTGAAACTTTTGAATGCTAATGGCAAAATTTAAACTTTTAGATTCAAATGGTAATTTATATGAAACCTTAGGGACGTAAAATATATTTAACTCTATTATATATTTATTTCTATCACTCACGACTACTATAGAATAATTGATATAGGGAGTGGAAAGTGAGCCTCAAATATAGAGAATTAGTTTGCTATCTCTTAAAATATGAGATTGGGGAATGAAGATGGGGAATGAATATGGAGAATGGGTTTGGAATAATTTTTTTGATGTTTTTCTTAAAAATTTGAGTTTGAAGATCATGATGGGGTATCATTGTGAATGCTCTAATATGTGTTATAGGTCTGGCTTGTTGAGATTTAAGGATACAACTATCATGCATAAAAAGGTTTAATTATCATGTGTTAATAGATACGAATGGGTAAAACATGATAACTTTTGATTGTTGATTTTTTCAAATTCTTTTATTTTTAAACGCGTCTAAGTTTTTCATACAATGTTTCTTTAAATGAGAATACACCATAAATCAAACATTATATTATCTTTAATCTTTAATTTTAGTATATTCTTGATATACCCGTTTAGAAAAAAATATCGAATTTTTTATAACGTCTATATTATTTGCATATAAATTGTGTGGTTAATATCTTGTTTAATTATGAACAGAATTTGGTAATTATAAGTATATCTTGTATAAATCATTGTACAACTTTTGTGATTATTTATACACATTGCATGATTATTTATATATGTTCTTTTTGAATGACAAATATTGAATCAAATGGGTGTAATGTAAAACTTATTTAAGTGCCACGTCACACGTTATTCTTGGTGTTATTGCAACAAGAAGACATGTTATGAACTTCGAGTACTATAGGAAAGCACATTCTCGGTATTGTTGTGAAAAGAGCAGCTTATGAGTGCAAGATGTATAGTGGATAGTTTATCCGTGTCATAATTACGTTCATAAGACATAATTAAGCAATCTGTGTGATAATTACGCAATTATGTTTTTTAACGGTGAATTACACCCCATAATAACAACATAACTTATATAAAAATTACACAAGTTATGTTATACACAATAATAATATATCTTATTTTCTTGTGACAACTCACTGAGTTTTATAAACAAAAACAGATTTAGTATTTTCTTTTTCTTTTGTTAAAACGACCAATTAAAAAATGGTGCACATCTACTCTTAATTCTATTAATATTATATTAAATGTCTAATAAAGATTAAACCCTCCCTGCTTAAGAAATCAACACATTTACAACCCATCTATATGTATACCCTAGGCTGTAATCACTTTGATGTGTTTTCTAATTTTTCTAATAAATTCTAGAATTAAAAGTTATTCATCTTTTATATATGTGGCAAAACTTTTAGTGGCTATTTTCCTGAGGCCGGTGTAAATCAGGTTGATGACCTAAAGTAGTTTGATTGTTTTGAAACCGGTTTGAGTTTTAACAACAAAAGTTAAACTTGATTTTGGTTATAAAATTCAGGTTTGGAACTGGTTTTTGATGGGATTAGATCATATGAAAATCAGGTTGGAAACCGGGTTTTGACTGATTCGGTTTGCAATTGACCGAATTCAAACCGGGTTCAATCTATAAAACCAATTTCAACCCTATGATTCAGGTCGATTCCAAACAACTGAGTTTCATGAAAAGCGGTTTCAAAGTTGATTCAAGTTTGGGTTTAAATCCAGTTCTAGCTCAAATATCAGGTATTTGTGCACCACCAATTTTTCTATCAAAAGTCATATTTGTAACAGTAAATATTCTCGCACCTATAGTGTATTTGACCCAATGTTAAAGTATTGTGGTTAAAGATAAGAAAAAAGGCAAGTGATGCTCAAAATAAATAAGTGATATAAAATCGCCATATGTCTTTATTGTCTTCGTGTACACCCAACGGGTAAAGTTATAATAAAATAATTTGTATTGTCATGGTGTAATTCAGAAGTAGTGTGTCGTGGTTGATCACGTCACGTGAACGTTTACAGTGTTATCACGACCGCCACACATCCAACTCACTCGCAGATCGAGCAGCCTCGACAAACACACTAAGGGGCTGTTTGGTTGGGTCTGACCGAGCCTGGTCCTGGTCAGACGCGAGCGTCTGACTCGGTCAGACCTGGGCTGTTTGGTTGCTTGCCTCTTACCGGAGATCACGTCTGACCGGAGCTCCTACCCGGTCAGACCTCAACCATAGTCTGACCCGTGGTCAGACGTGAAGGTGGAGTGACAGGCGGTGGTGCTTGCGGTGGTGCTTGCGATGGTGGTTCAGATCTGCGGTGGCGGTTCAGATCTGCGGTGGCGGTGGTGCTTGCGGTGGTGGTCGGCGAGAACCGAGAGGAGAGAACCGAGAGGTGAGGGTGGCGGTTCAGATCTGCGGTGGCGGTGGTGCTTTAGATCTGCGGTGGCGTGTCGGTGGCGGACAATCGGTTGTTGTGGTCGGTGAAAGCACCGCCGATGTGAAGCTTTCGGAGGAGATGCTTCATCTTTGGCATATTGTGGATCGATTCGCATGGGAATTTACAAAAATCTGTGTGATGAAGATGGGGAAGATGAAGGGAAAAGGGGGAAATCTGTGATGAAGATGGGAATTTACCGTCTTTCGTTTTATTGGCTTCTCGCCCCTCTTTTGGTTTTTGGATATTATTATTATTATTATTTTTAAAACAGACACGAATTATTGATTAAAAAAACTAAACAACTTAAATTTGTATATGAAAATATTATTTGGAAAAGACTGGTTTAGACCTTAATTTTTTAAAAACTTTCTTTTTTACAACCAAATACAATTATTCGTTCAGACCTCTTACTGGTTCAGACCTCTTACTGGTTCAGACCTCTTACTGGTTCAGACCCTCTTATTCATTCAGCACTTATTCAATCAGATGTTGCCAAACAGCCCCTAAACATGAACTCGGGAGTAGTCTAATGTGCATCACATAGGTAGCTTAAATTTGAAATATAACACTTGATTAAACGTGGAATACAAAACGATCAAATAAACAATAACAAAACTCAAATGAAAACCCTACATAGACTCCTCGTTTCACTATCCCTATGATCATCTTAGGTCCATATATATATATATTATATATATCCACCAAAACCTGCTTTTGATCATACACAGCAATGGCTACTTCAAAGGTAACTTTGAAACTGCTAATAGACAGAAAGAATCAACGAGTGTTGTTTGCAGAAGCTCGTAAGGATTTCGTCGATTTTCTATTCAGTCTCGTCGCTTTACCAGTCGCCACTTTCATCAGGCTCATAGACAATCAAGACATTGTAGGTGGATTATCTAAGCTTTACCAAAGTGTCTCAGATCTTAACGATGAGTACATACAGTCTAACCAGAATAAGGATGTTTTTTTAAAACCAAAATCTTACCCTCGGGTTTTTTCCACAAGTCCCTTTGTTGCCTACTGATGTATTATCACCATCATCATCATCCAGTGATCCGAACTATGCGAGCGGTCTTTACAAGTGTGACGTTAAATTTTGCAGCATTCGGTCTACTTATAGTCGTACTTGTCCATCTTGTCACAAGGGAATGTCGACTATTGATGATCACTATGTTTTGAAGTCTGAGATGGATGCAAGGGGTGCAGGATTTGTAAAGGGGTTGGTGACTTATATGGTGATGGATGATCTAGCTGTTTCTCCCATGTCTACGATCGCGAACATCACTTTGCTGAGCAAGTTCAACGTCAAGGATTTGGGCGTGTTAGAACAGAAGGTTGTTCATATTGGCATGGATGAGGTAGTGCATAATATTTAATCACCGAAACCTCTACACTATAGGATTTAAATCTACAACCACTTGATTGGTAGCACGTACAACATTTACAATAAATTCTTTTTTTGACTATTTAAGTTTTTGAATTTAAGTATGTTTTGATGATGTACGTAGGGCCTGCAACTATTGAAGCATTCGTTGACCTCTAAGACGGTGCTCACGGATGTGTTCTTTGGTGAAGTGGTGGTTAAAGATGACAATCAAAAGAAGGTCTAAAAGCTATTTTTTAAGTGATGGTTATGGACTAATTTAGTATCATATCATATCGTAAGAATTTTGCTTTTGGTTGTTTAGATCGAGATCACACTATCCTACCAGGGGTTCATGTTTAATCTCGACTTTTGTCATGAAATTGAGTTTTTTTAAATCTAATCCAGCAAAAAGTTGATGTTCTACTTCAATAATGTTAGAAAACGACAATCGCATAACTTAAAAACATGTAACTTGTAAACTAGATCATAAATATGTGACTTTTGTCAAATCTCTATGGATCATATTAGTGATATACTCAAAATTTTATTTTAACTTCATTTACTTTTATTTCGGTTAGCGTAGAAGAAGATGATAATATCTAAAAAAATTTATTTGCCTTCGAACTTAGACTTTGATTGGTTTGGTCATATGTTAGATTCTAAAGTTTTAGCTTGACCTTGTTTTGTCCGTTTCGTTTGTATCGTATGGTGACATAGACTCTCAGGCTAGTCTTAAATTTTCACTTCTGAGGAACGACTAAACTTAGACCAAAGTTCTTGAATTGTGTCAGGAGACGTCATGCCATGTTACGTAAAATAATACCATTTGTCTAAAAGTCATTACAAATGACTATGTTATTCTTAATAACTATGACTAACATGTTGGCACGTTGGCATCAATTTTTATACCTCATACTAAGATGACTTGACATAAAGTCATTACCTTTATTCTTTTGACATTTTGACTCGGATCTTGTTATGTATCTGACTAACTATAGGCATAATGAGATTGAGTGACTTGATTCTTATCAAGGTCATCACATGAAATCCTAGTCAATTCTGACTTGCTACCACAATCTAAACACATTCATATTTGTAATACAAGACGTGCGTACGATGCATCTGTCTTGTGGACTTGGCATGTAAACATCTCATCAAATGGTTATGATAATCTATGACTGCCCTTGTGCCTATGAGTGTTAAATTTTAGTCCGGTAGTGTAATTTTAGTCCGGTAATGTAAATTTTTATATAAATATCGAGTTCGCCCCCCTTAAAAAAATAAATTTCGCCCCCGCCTCTCCTACGGGAATGTTTAAGCTCCGCGCCTGGTTAGTTGTTATCATTTCTTAAGAATTGAGGAATGCTAGATAATCAAGACAAATATACTTCCTAAACGATGTTCAAATTAGAATATAATATATCTATTTAATTTAGAACTCTTGTCTACAGTGATGTTTGAGTATCTTCAAAATTGGCCACAACACTTTCATATTTTATAAAATTAGCACACCTCATAATGAGAGAGAAGCAAAGGCCACCGGAGTTATTTCATTTTCTCAGATCTTTCTTGAGTGTGGGCCGACAAGTTCAACAATTTTAAACAGAACTATTGAAGTTGGTGAAGTTTATGAAATTCAAGATCGATGAGGAAGAATAGGGAAATGAGTGTTATAGAACCTAAAACAAAGCTTTCAAAGATTTCAAGGAGGATACTGAAAGCCACTTGAAGAAAATGAAAACTGATTTTCTAATAAGAAACTAAAAAAAGTTTAAATAATACTATAAAGAAGACATAGGTGAAGACAAGCTGTAGTTTATCTTTCACCTTTGAGGCATTTGTAAAGTATAATTTACATTTCACTAAAATAATTATCATGGAGAAACATGTGTTTGTTATTGTTTATATTTTCTTATATAGACGGACTAGCTATAGTAACCCGTGTGTTACACGGGTTGAATAAATAAAATTAATATAACAAAATTTATTAATTATAAAATAATATTTTAAGATATGATATTACTGAAATTATGTATTAGAAATAACTGTAAGTTGTAAAATAGTGATATCAACTTTTAAAACTTTATTTTTTTTAAAAAAAATAAACGTTTTGTTTTAAAACGAACCGTATAAAATTGTCATTTTTAAAAATTTTCTTATTATAACTTTTAAATTTAATTGTTTTTTGTTTTAAAAAAGTAACTTTTTAAAAATACCAATTTTCAATATTTCGTATTTTTAAAAAAAGTCTTATGCTTTAAATAAATTTATTATTTTATAAAAAATTATTTATTTAGAAATAACATTAATAAATAGATCTCTTTATTAATTTATTAAATAAAAAAAGTGTTAAATAGTATTATTAGTAATTAAGGTAATTATTTAATAGGAGAGAGAGGCGGGAAAATTTTGATGAAAGTAATTGTGGTATTGACACGTGTTATCCCAGATACCTTTTTATTAGAGTAGGAAGATAATATTTTCTATAGTATTTATGAATACGACTTTAATCTCACACAAAAATTATAAACACTTATAACAAAAGATCAAAAATTATTATAGAAGTTATTATTCGTTTCTTTTTAAATTGTTACTAATGTGAATACGTTTAAAGTGTTTTAATTTTTTATTTTAATTCGATATTAAAAATCTAAACTTTTAAATGCTAACTCTCGATATGTGATGACTCTTTGCATTAATTACCGTTTATTTTTATAAAGACGTAATATTTAGATTTCCGAATATATTATTGTTATTTAATTTTTTAATTACATTTCAAATTTTTAATATTTAAAACCGAGCCACTGTTATTTTGTTAGTGTCGAAATAATAGTTGTTACTATGTTTTTATATCCGCGTTTTGATATTCTAGTTTAAACTAAATCCAAGTCACCAAAACAGGATATCATTAAATAAGAAAACCATATATACGTGTATGGAGATATTATATTACTGTTTGTTTTAAAGCGGCAAACTTACAAATTATGTGTTGATGTTTTCGAGCAATTCCTTTCAAGTTTGATACTTAAGACAAATGATCTGATGTAGACAACTTTATACAAGATGTTACAAACTTGTCAATTCGACAAATCTCAACCGTGTGACTAATTCTTCCAATAATCAAGACGATCAAAGAGGCGTTGCTTATTATGTCTAATATCGCATAGTTCAACTACTATAGCAACCCGAGATTGGCCCACGTTTTTCAATGGTTAGTAGTTCAGATTTCGTCTTCTAGAATAATTAGATTCAGTTCAGGTTCGGTTCAATACAAATTTGTTTTGATACACCCTAAATTATTAGAATGTGAGATGTACTATTATGGTTGAAAACACTATTCTATTATAGCAATGTTTGCATAATCGTTGCATTCTATTTTTTGTTTTCATTTATATGATTACACTAAAAATCATAACTTTTTCTTTCACTTTTTCAATTTAATAAATTTTTTATGCCTTTTTATTATTTTTTCTTACTCATCCACTCATAAACACTTTTTAAAATATTTAAGAAATTATAAGGATTGAATAATGTTCTTCAAATTTACATATAAATAGTAGCATTATCTTTCCACTCCACTAATAACCACTTAATGTTTCTTTAAAGAGAAAATTACCAGATTGGCCATTTGACAAATCTGGTTTTGATAAATAGTCATTGACCTTAGATATTGCGAAAATAGTCATAATATCGTCACGTGACGACACAGAAGCATGCATCTCGCCTGAAATGATTTAAAGGTGGCGAGACGTGGGCGATACAATTTCCCACGCGTCTCGCTTTTGGCCGGCGATACACCGGCGAGAAAATTGTTATTAAATCTCACCGAGCTCAAAAAAAGCCCACCAGCCCACCAGCCAGCTCGAATTACAATTATTAAGGCCTAACCTCATATTTTAAAACCCATCTCGCCTAAACCCACCAACCTAGCCCGTGTTAAATATTAATTTAAAAGCCCGCCAATCCAACCCACTACATTTGAATTTAAAGGCCTAGTAAACAAAATTTTAATTTATCAAAATAAAATTTGAGTAAACAAAATTTGAATTTATTTAAGATAAAAAATTAAATAAAAAATAAATTGTAAATATTAGTATAAATAGACATCACATTATCTAACTTCATTCACTATCTTAAAAAACACTCTTACTTTAAAAAAATATAACTCTATGGATAAAAATCAATATTGCTCTCAACCCGCCCCGAAACCTTCATCTTAGATCATGAGTAAATGAGGCGTCCAAGGAATCAACACGAATCTTCACCTTCGAACGTTCAAAACCCGGAAGAAAACCCGCTCGAAAACCGTCATCATGCACAAGAAGATGTTCAAGGCAGACCATCTTCAGTACGTAAATGGGCCATTCCAGATGATGAATAAGATAAATGGTCAACAGATGTTATAGATTTTATAATAAAGGGGTTGCACCTTTTTGTTATTCTGCTATATTTTGACACCAACAAAACTTGACAAAAATTTTTGGGGTACTTTACTCGGTCTACGATGTAACGGTTGTTTAACTGCAGTGGTAACGTTTGTGTCCATTATTGTTAAATTGATTTTTATACTTATATTTTTATAATTGTATTAATATAAGCATTTTTATTCAGCACATTGAAGGTTGAGTATTAAGAATGATGAATTGAAGACATAGAGAGCTTTACAAGAACCCGTTGTCGAATATGCGTTGGAGTATACTGTCTCCACTATTTTTTGATTTTTTAACCGACTCGTGTAGCAAGCATGTTGTTTCTTTTGCAGATGAAAAGTTCAACCCGTATCCCTCTTTTTTAGATACTAATTATGTATATTTTCCTTTCTGTATTCAGAGTCATGAATGGGTACTTGTTCGTATTAATCTGTGAACAATAAAATTAGAGATTTTTTGTGGTGAAGAAATAGGAGGTGATAAATTTGGTCGGTTGGTTCACCCTGTGTTGATGAAAATATGTGTGTATTTTGACGCTTCATTAGTAAACCTTCAATTTTGGAAAAAGTCTAAACAACCAGAAAAACCATTTGGGATTGAAGTAAATGAAGATTATGTTACATCTCCCCAAAACTTAAGAGGTAATGAAGGAGTTTACGTTTCAATGTTGATGAAACATTTGGTTACGGGGGACCCCGTATTTTGTGGTGAAAATTTTAAGGAGATGTGCAAGTTGTATAGACGGTTCAAATGTAAATAAATTAAAATTTAATAGTAAAAATTCAAATTTTTTTTTTACCTTGAACGACCATATAAAACCTTTCAACGAGTAATTAATTCGCATCCCTTTACGTTGAGCTCTTTGATGCTTCAATAACGCCTCATGAATATCTGGGTATGTGCGTCCCAATAGCCGTACCCCATGGATAATCATTCCAGGCCTCCAAATCGTTAACCATATCTAAATAATTGTTGTTTAAATGGTTCTTGTCTTCTAATCCCCTAAAACCTTGTCCAGCCAGTAATAATAAACAAACACGAACGGCGTCCATGTCATCTAAATACTCAATTTTTGTTTCAAAAACGGTTTTTAAATTATCCATTGTCAGTTTAATATAACCATACTGACCGAATATTCTGTCGACAAAGTAAGGTGGTTCTGATACATTTAAATTTTGTCTACATTCTCCAAATTAAAACCAGTAATTAAATAAAATTCTTTTGGTCTGAATGTTAACTCAGCACCTTTAACTAAAAACTTTATACCTATTTCTGGGTTTTCACAAGGAATCTGTTGTTGTAACATTACGTGTACCACTGCCGGATCGTTATTAATATATTAACATAATAACCAGTTTTTAAAGCACGTCGACTCAAAAAATCTGTAACTGAAGTGGATGCTTATTAAGGTGTAGCGATATATTTTTAATAACGTTAAGATTCATTCTAATAGTAACATGTCCGCTAAAATATTCATGCGTAAAAGACATTTTATACAAATAAATATCGATAAATTAAAAAATATTTATTTGTAAAATAAATAAAACTTACTTGTAAATTCATTGTTAAACTTCCGAAACATGCTCCACACTTAAAAAATCAGCAATTGAAACTATGGTCTCCCAAACATCTCTTTTTTCTGAGAAATGTCTCGCTATTTAAACTACGGTCTCGCTACATTCTCGCCCCCATTTTGCCCCCATCTCGCCGTCCCCCACCTAGAAAGTTGAAATCTCCATCTAAAAAATTGAAATATTCCCTTGGAAGTTGAAATATTCTTTGAAAATTAAATGGGCGAGACGTCTCGCCTAGATAAACGAGCTCAATCAATTAAAGCTGTACACGTGGCCACGGCGATACACACGTCTTATCATCTCGCCCATATCTTGCCTCGGTCAGTGTGTATGCGTCAGCTTTTCAGAAAAAGCTGGAAGGCGAGACGTCTCGTCAAAATCTCGCCTAAATCTCGCTTATATCTCGCATAAATCTCGCTACTTTATGCTAAAACGTAATCTTTTGTAATATTTTTCGATTTACGTTTAGAAATTCAATCTTCATTTTCTTTTTTATTTCTGAAAAAGTAATATAAATAGATGTTTAAACTTTGTTTTTTCAAAATGAAATCACTTTTTTCAAAACTCCTGGATAAAAAACATTGTTTTTCATCCATTGGTTTTTATCTACATAATACTGATAAAAAAAACATGGAAAATAATTTTCTTCTTCGATTCGCTCTAAAATTATGACATCCGGGTATGATTCATATGTGCATGATATGTCTAGAAAGGATTTGAAGAAGAAATTTATCACGTAGTATTTGTGGTTTTATTTTTAATGGAAGATTTCTTGTATTTTCCACGGAAGATTTCTTGTATTTTCCACGGAAGATTTCTTGTATTTTCCACGGAAGATTTCTTGTATTAATCCATTTATTTCTTGAATGTGTAGTTTTATTTTTCATGGAAGATTTTTTATATTTTTCAGTTCAAAAATTTGCTATGAATTATTATGTATGAGATAATTATCAACAATTGACTAAACAAATAATTAAATTTGATTAAATATAAACACAACATGAAAATACATTAATATGTTATAAAGAATACTTTAACTACTAAAGAAGATACACTTTTTATTAAGAATGGTTTAAATTAAACTCCCATTTTAGTGAAACTTCAGCAGTTGCATCACGTACATAATCAGAAAAACTCTGAGGATCGACATAAGCGTTTGGATTATTACGATTGCTGAATCCACGTCCTGTTGATCTTGTTGTTGCTTGTGAAGGGGCTACGCTTTTACATTGGTCACGATGGTGTCCTTCTGCCTTACATCTACTACAAAATATAGGTGTAACTTGTATCTCATGGCGCGAGAGGGTATAAGTTTGTTCTCACGTGGCCTTCCTGCTTGTCTCTTGTTCATTAATGGTGGCTTAAGAGACACCGAATTTGAAAGGACTTCCCATTCTGATCGATCTGGTAAAGGATTTATGGTCTCTTCATAAGTTCCCTTATAAGATCGGTGATAGGGAGTTTTCTTGCATGTCAAGACAAAGCATTGATAGACTCGGCACTGTTAGACGTCATTATATTATATCGCCTCCCCGAACAATGTGCTCTTGACCGTTTTTCAAAAACCAATATTGAACAAAGTATTTTGAACGCGAGGAAGAGTAGATGTTAATCTAAACAGTCCATCCTCAAAGTCAGATAACCTGTAAGCTTTGCAAGTCTGCCACCATAACGACTCAAAATTTTCCCTTTCATAGACTTAAGTCATAAGTTCATCATCAAATGACAACAGTAGAGTCCATGAAAGGCATCGGGAAATACTGTTTTTATTGCTACATCGATTAATACCGATGTAATTGCTAAATGTAGATTAATACCGATACACTCTTTAAGCCTACTCACTCAAAAACCAGGTCCAAGAATCTCCGTTCTCGGTTTTTCCAACACCATCTGCTATTGGTAGAATTTGATTGTTGACATCCATTGCTATAGCCAAAAACATAGTACCCAAATATTTACCTTTTAAATGTGCACCGTCTATGACAATCAAAGGTCGTAAATGTCTCACAAAATTGCGAATCTAAATAAAAACAATTAAATTAATATAGTTAATAATACTATATAATAATTTATAAATTTATATAAGATAACAAAAATTCTTACCGCAGCACCAATAGCCACAAAAAACATTTCAAAACGTCCACTTTCATTTGTTGCAATGTGGGTCACACTTTCACGGTTCGCCTTCTTTAAATTATAACAATAAAAAGGAAGATCTTCAAATGATTTCTTGGGTGACCCATTTAAAAGTTGAAGAACATAATTTTCCCCCTCCGAGCTTGTTGATAAGATAAATCAATTTTATAATTTAACCTAAAATCATTCATAATTTCTTTACCACGATATATTCATCCGCTGTCTTTAAGTTGATCTTTAATAATATGACCAACAACCTTTTTGTTAGCTTGACGAATATTGGGATAAGTCTGCGTTCTCGAACAAATATGAATATCATTAAAATATCTAACTTGAAAAATATTTGAACTTTCAAACGCATATGCTCTAATACGCCAACTGCATTCTTTGTTTCGACATGATGCTTCAAATCTTTTTTTTTTTTATGATCGCTCGACTTTTAACTCAAAACAATAATTAACACACATTTTACCTAGTTTCAGCTGCAGATCGTCTTTAGTGTTAAAACATTGACCTTCTTTTACATTTGAAGATGATGACTTATAATTTTTAAGTTCATTATCTGTGGGATCGGGAAAAGAATCAGGCAATGTACGATAATCTGTAACTGGAATTTTCAACTCATAATCTTCATCCACAATGGGAGAAAATTTCTTCTTTTTAAAATTATCATTTAAATCAAATTTTCTTTTTGTAAATCATTATTTTCTTTTGTTATAAAACTACTACCAACATCATCTTCTTCACTAACATATAAGGTAAAAATATGATTTGGATCATTAATAACAAGATTTATAAAACATAAACAATCATTATCATTCAATATGTCAATTGAATGAGTGTACGTAGACATTTTATAACGTAATCTTATACGTTTTTTAAAACCAAATATACTAAAAACAAGATTATTTAATTTTTCAAATATAATATTGACCGGTAAAGAGATAGCCTGTCGATTACACCAAACTCTTATAGGAACATACTCTTCGACTTCGTTATTAAACTTCCATTTTTCACCGCTGCATACAACAATGTTGACAAACATGGTTGAAACTTTATATATGTGTGAAATAAGATGGATGAAATTGTGTTACAAATTTTAAGTGTTAGCATATTATATATAGTATTATTATATTAATTATGGTAGATAGAATATATTAATTATAAATTTATGTTTTTTTGGGGTGGGCTCAACAAACAGGCCGAAATCTTGAAAGCCCAACGAAGGAAGGCCCAGTCGAAAGGAAGGCCCATAGTTAATATTATATTAGGTGTTTTGGGTGGGCTCAACAAAAAGCCCGAAATCTTGAAAGGAAGGCCCATGCGAAGGAAGGACCAGGCGAAAGGAAGGCCCGGGCGAGACGCCGGCGCCCCGTCTCGCCGACCAGAATCTTAGGCGATACCTATCCATATTAGGCGAGACGGGGGCGATATATCATGTGTACGTATCGCCTTGCCCTTTATTTTGGCGATATATCATGTATATGTATCGCTTGTTAGCGATATTACCTTTTTTTATTTTCTGGGCGATATGCTGGCGATATATCATGCTTTCGTATCGCCGGTATGTTTGTTTTGGCGATATATCATGCTTTTGTATCGCTGGTAGGTGATATTGTGTCACTTGACCGTTCGCCATTGGTGTGATTATTTTGGTATTATTGTTAGTCAAAGGCTATTTATCAAATGACCAATCTGGTAATTTTTCATTCTTTAAATTTACATATGAATAGTAACATTATTTTTCTCCTTCACCCACAACCAATACATATAAATAAGACCTAAACTCACATAATTATATGAAACGTGATGTGAATTAATGCTCTAAATACGTGATATATATCACCATCTAAAATTGATTGCCTTCGTTTATATGCACCTAACAATCAATGTTTTCAAAACACCTACGGTTGTATGTATTTGAACCGTTTTCGGTTGAATCAGGCCGGTTACCAGTTGGATTGGTGAGCAGGACTCAGACCCGATTTCAAAACTTGTTTATTTTTTTTAAAAATCTTATTTTTTAACTAAATTTAATAATTTATCACACATTTTAGTTAATAAAATGTTAATATTGGGTTAAAAGTATAAATACATTCTAAAACATATAATGTTTTTTATTTTTAATATATACATACATATATATAACTAATATTTTTATATGATATCATTACGTTCTTATATCCGGTTCATTTACTAAACTAGTGTACTTTTAAACTTTTTTTATTTTCTTTCTTTATTTTCATTGGATACTTTTAAAAAGATTTTTTTAATGTTTTTTAAATGTTTTCGTTTATCACTTTAGAAATATTGTTTAAATATGACTTTTTATCTTTTTAATTTCTTCCGAAAAGTTTCATAAATATGATTTTAAAATGTTTAGTTTTGATATTAAATTAGAAAAGTCTTTTATTTCATTTTACGAACAAATATTATTTTTTTCATTGTTTTTTGAATCCATGGATCGCAATCAGGGATTATCGGAATTAAAAAGGAATCAAGTTAATGATTGCGGAATGATCATTAACCGTTGCTTAATTGTTTTAATTTATAATTTAATATCAAAATTAATGCTTGTTATGACGAACATAATTATGTCTATGCAATAAATAAGGAAACAAGAATTGATTCAAATGTATTTTATTAAAACTGAATAATGATTATAAAAAATAAGTTATGATTGCTATGAACAAAAACTGCTTCGAACGTATTGTTGTTAATGTATTGATGTGACGGCGGCTATGGTTTGATTGTGGGATGTGATGTATTTTGCCGTATTAATGCTCTTGTGTTCGATCCTTTGATGTGAAACTTAGGACTCATATTTATAGACAATTATAAGTCTGTTAAGGAAACACCGGATCTTTTGGGATTCGTAATTGACTTGTTGACTTGTAACACTTGTAAGATGCGTCCGTGTTTTTGCTCTTCCATAGGAACTTTGTCTTCCACAGGAACTTGCTCTTTCGTAGGAACTTGTTTTTCTGTAGGAGTCTTCTCTTCATCTTGTGCTGATCATCAGTGAATACTGATGTTCATCCGTAGACAATCTATGAAAGCCTTGTCTTGTAAGAAACATATCTACGGAATGACAAAGATGTTCATCCGTAGATGTTTCTTACACTTAGCCGATTACAAGAATTCACCAAGTATATTGCTTTTACCTGACATCATACACATCAAACAACACATATATGGGTTAACCTATATACTCAATGCATACTGTAACATTCCGAGCGTTTGAGTCATATGAACTTCGCATTTCATATATTGTCAAACGAGTAAGTAATAAGTAAATTGTCTATTTAAAGTTTGAAGTTTTTAGATGAAATTTTTTATGTTATAAGAGACCGTTTCAATATAATAATATATTATATTCGAACCTGCTCCGTTTTTTATGAAACTTAGGTTGACTTGTAGAGAAAAATAAGCTCGTCATAATGACATATTTGATATTTTATGAAACGTTATGCATTAAAGTTATAAGAGAAAAACGAGTTAAGCAGCTGAATTAATTATAATAATATAATATAATAATATAATAATACTCAAATCATTCACAATTGCAATTGCAATTCGCAATCCCACATCGAATTCTTTGAAATAGTCATCCCACATCGACGCAGAAAACTTGAGTTACTCTTTAGGAACTTCTATAAATAGAAGCCTTAAGGTTGAATTTAGAACATAAGTTTCTATGGAAACGCTTTAATATAAAGAGAATCCTGAGTTTTCAATACTCCGTTGGGTGTTGTTAGTAGTTGTTTTTGGTGCTAGAGTAGGAGCGCGAGTAGGAACGCGAGTAGGAACGCGAGTAGGGGAGACTCTACATCAAATTGCCGTAGATAGTTTTCAGGTACGCTCTTGTTTAAGGTTATGTTTAATTATTATTATAGTCGTTATTATTATTATTATCATAATTGTAGTATTAGTATTAATATAGTTATTATTAATGTAATTATAATTATCATCTTTATAGTTATTATTATTATTATAGTTGTTATTTTATTGTTATAGTTATTATTATTATTATTTGTTATTTAAATGTTGTAGTTATTATTATTGTTATTATTATTACACTTTAAGGTTATCATTGTGGAAGGTATTGGGTAACCCCGAGGGTTGGCTCGGGTATGATGGAAACGCACGAGTTATGCCAACTAGTAAGGGTTGTACCAAAGGGTTGGCATAGAATAAAAGAAAGTGTCCGAATAAAACCAACAAATAGAAAAAGATAACGAATCATCTCTAAAATTGTTACTAGCTAGAATATAGTTTAAATAATGTTATTTTGCCTATAGGATAATACCTGATAGTAGTGAACCTGAGCAGACGATATCACTGACTTGATTGATTGAGATGAGTTCCGCTGAACTGTTTTCTAAAACGGGATGTGATGTTTTGATAACTGGTAATAATTAAAGAATTGACTATCAATAGCATCTGTGATATGTGACAATGCTTGATAAGATGCTTGAGGGCTGCTTGTATGATTCTGCTTTAGCCAGTGGAGTTTGTATACATAGACTGGTTATGTGAATTTATACTGTGCTTACTCTATTCCTATCTGTTTGCCATGGCTGTATCTGCTTCATGCAATAGTCAATAATAACGTGTTTTGAGTTTTGAAGAATACCATGTTTATGAACTCACAAGCTTTATGCTGAGTCCCAAATGTTTTCTATTTTATGGACACACATCCTAGGTGCCAAGTGATTACAGAAATTGAAGATTACGAGCTAGTTTATGAAAAAAATAAATTTATAGAATGTTGTTGAAGATTTGGATCTCTAGTATAGTTAAACTGATGTAATGGTATTATCTATTATAACAGATGTATTATACGCTTTTGATGTATAATTAAAGTTAGACTTCCGCTGTATACTCTATAATTCCTATGTGTTCTGTATATCCAATACGTAACACTCCCCACATTAAGCCCTGAGAGGCGGGTGTTACAAGTTGGTATCAGAGCCGTAGTTTAAGTGAACTAGGTACAAAGATAGTATCTAGACTTAAAACTAGAAAAGATGCTTTAAGATAATTTGATTAATTGCATAGGTATTGGGTAATGGGTTTTGGTGAACCATGGAGGATAATGGCTAGAACATTATAATTGCAATAGAGAAGCAATGACACCTGACCACTGTTATTTCTTGTCTATTAATACTATCATGTTCTGGATCATAATCCATCGTGTGAATACTAAATCCCTGCTCCCTCATGTAGGCTTTGACTATGCCAAGAGGAGGAAATACTCATGGTAGGGGTCGTGGTAGGCCTCCTGGTAATAGAAGGCAAATCATGTCATCTATTAACGATGATCATGAAAATCTTCATCATGCTGAACATGAGTCATAGCAATTTGCTGGACCACAATTCCAAGCAGCTGTAGCTGGCATAATTAGAGATGCTTTGCCAACTATTATAGCCAAGGTTATGAACGCCTCTGGAGGGTATGTGAGCAATGGTGGTAATGGGCAGGATGATCATATAAATAATACAAATGGTAATGGTGATGCTGCAATGGACACTGAACCTAAGCAGGGTTATTCCTACAAAGCTTTCAAGGGATATGAACCTCCAATATTTGATGGCAAAAGAGATGCCATGGCCACTTTTTAGTGGATCCATGAGATGGAAGCTGTTATTGAAATTAGTGGATGCACAGCCACGCAAGCTGTCATGTATGCCACTCACTCATTCAGGTCTGAGGCATTGTTTTAGTGGGACAATGTTAAATAAGCTAAAGGACCTGGAGTTGTTGCTATTTTAACCTGGAATGAACTGAAGGAGCTTGTGATGGAAAAATTTTGTCCTGAAGTTGAAAGGGACAAAATTGAAAGAGAATTTTTACAACTACAGGCCGGAGCCATGACACATCGTCAGTACACGACCAAGTTTGATGAGATGGCTCGACTGCTTCCTGAGCATGTAACACCTGAAGCAAAGCGCGTAAAAGATACGTGCAGCGGTTACCCCCTCATATTCGACAGTTAGTTAAAATGTCTGCCCCCAAAACCTATGAGTCTGCAATTGCATTAAGTGCCATTGCATATGAAGAAGAAGGCATAATGACTGATAACAACAAAAGAAAGAGAAATGAGGATGGAAACCAGATACCAAGAAAGGATAGAAAGATCACACGAAATGAAGGGAACCGTGTCAACAAACCGTGGAAGAACGATAAAATGAGTCTTGGAGAAAGTATCAAGATTCCAGATGTCTTAAATGTCTAAAAGGTGATCATTCACGAAAGAACTGCCTGAAAATTAGATGCTTTAACTGTTGGGAGTATGGATATTTCCGAAGTGATTGCAAGAACCCTCCACAAGCACAACCTACGGAGAATCAGAACAAGTCCAAGGGTCGAGTGTATGTGTTAAAAGAAGCTGGAGATGAAACCATAGCTGGTACGTTTCTCATTAACAACATATATGCTAGAGTTTTATTTGACACTGGTGCAAATAGAAGTTTCATTTCAACTGCCTTAGTACCTTATTTGAACTTAGTACCACAAACTCTAGAATGTGCATATATTGTAGAAACTGCCAGTGGTGAGCGAGATAAGATAAGTCAAATCTTTAGGGATTGTGTTATCATCTTAGTTAACACCAAATTCTCTGTAAACTTAATGCCGACCATTTTAAGTGAATATGATGTTATTATTGGGATGGAGTGGTTGAATAAGAATTGTGCTCGGCTCGACTGTGAACATAAGACGATGACTGTACGTAAGCCAGATAGGGAAAAGCTACTAATTCATGGAAGTGATGGAAACCCCAAGACCAGTATCATCTCAGCAATGAAGGCAGTGAAATGTATTCAGAAAGGATGCATAGCCTTTCTCTTATGCATGGTAGATGCTAAAAAGGAAATGCAGATGAATGAAATACCTGTAGTGTGCGAATTCCCAGACGTGTTTTCATAAGAATTTACCAGGACTTCCACCTGATCGTCAGATAGAATTTCGTATTGATTTAGTACCTGGTGCTAAACCAATCGCGAAGGCTCCTTAACGCCTAGCCCCTTCAGAGATGGAAGAACTTATGAAGCAAATGACGAACTCTTAGAAAAAGGGTTTATTAGACCGAGTTCCTCACCTTGGGGAGCGCCAGTATTGTTCGTCAAAAAGAAAGATGGTTCAATGCGTATGTGCATTGATTATCGAGAATTAAACAAGTTAACTGTTAAGAACAAGTATCCTTTACCAAGAATAGATGATTTATTTGATCAACTTCAAGGAGCCAACTACTTTTCAAAAATTGATCTTCGATCAGGTTATCATCAGTTGAAAGTGTGTGAGGAAGACATTCCTAAGACCGCATTTAGGACGCGTTATGGGCATTACGAATTTTTGGTTATGTCTTTTGGACTAACCAATGCCCCTGCAGCATTCATGGATCTGATGAATAGAGTTTGCAAGCCATACTTGGATAAGTTTGTCATTGTCTTTATAGACGACATACTTATTTATTCTAAGGACCAAGATGATCATGCTAGACATCTAAAAATGATTCTAGAAACCCCTCGACAAGAAAAGCTTTATGCAAAATTCTCTAAATGTGACTTCTGGAAAAGAGAAGTTCAATTCCTTGGTCACGTAATAAATGAAAAGGGAATACAAGTAGATCCAGCTAAGATGGAAGTTGTGATGAAATGGGAATCACCGAAGAATCTCTGTGAGATTAGGAGCTTTTTGGGATTAGCAGGATACTATAGAAGGTTTATTCAAGACTTCTCCAAGATTGTTACCCCTTTAACATCTTTGACTCAAAAGAATGTAAAGTTTAACTGGGGACCAAAGCAAGAAGAAGCTTTCAACCTTCTAAAACAAAAGCTTAGTAGTGCTCCTATACTTTCATTACCAAATGGTAATGAAGACTTTGCAATATACTGTGATGCCTCATATAATGGTTTAGGTTGTGTGTTGATGCAACGTGACAAGGTTATAGCTTATGCATCACGACAACTAAAAATTCATGAAAAGAAGTATACTACGCACGACCTTGAATTGGGTGCCATAGTGTTTGCCTTAAAGATTTGGCGACATTACTTGTATGGTACTAAGTGTGTAATCTACTAAGACCATAAGAGCTTACAACACATCTTTAATCAAAAGATGTTAAACATGAGGCAAAGAAGGTGGATGGAACTTCTCAATGACTATGATTGTGAAATCAAATACCATCCAGGAAAGGCTAACGTAGTCGCTGATGCTCTCAGTTAAAAAGAAAGAGTTAAACCGATTAGGGTAAAAACATTAAAGATAGATGTCAAGCTTGATTGGAAAGACCAAATCAAGAATGCTCAAACTGAAGCGTTGAAAGATGAGAATATTCAGGCTGAAAGAATGATGAGTAACCAAAAATTATTGACTCAAGGAATGGATGGAGTCCTACAATTTGGTCAGAGAATTTGGATCCCAAAATCTGGAGGTATTCAGGGCAAAGTATTAGATGAAGCCCACAAGTCCAAATACACAATGCATCCCAGAGCAAACAAAATGTATAAAGATATTCGAAATCACTACTGGTGGCCTAATATGAAAAGATCCATAGCCCAGTATGTTGAGAAATGCTTAACATGTCTGCAAGTTAAGATTGAACATCAAAAACCAGCCGGTCAGTTACAATAATTGGAGTTGTCAGTATGGAAATGGGATAGAGTGACCATGGATTTTGTCACAAAACTTCCAAGAACACGAAAAGGATATAATGCTATATGGGTCGTGGTTGACAGGCTAACCAAGTCAGCACATTTTCTACCCATAAGTGAGAGCTATCTAATAGAAAAACTAGCCAAGATATATATATTGATGAAATAGTAAGTAAGCACGGAGTGCCTTTATCCATTATCTCCGATAGAGATAGCCGATTTACTTCCAGATTCTGGACAAGTTTCCAAAAGAAACTTGGAACCAAAATCAGTTTAAGCACTGCATATCATCCTCAGACGGATGGTCAGAGTGAGCGAACAATTCAAACTTTAGAAGACATGTTGCGTGCTTGCGTGATTGATTTTGGAGGTAGCTGGGATGATCATTTGCCTTTAATTGAATTTCTTATAACAACAGCTACCATTCCAGCATTAAGGCTGCACCATTTGAAGCCTTATATGGTAGGAAATGCAGAACTCCCATCTGTTGGACAGAAGTAGGGGATGATCAGTTGACCAAAACCGAAATTATTCTCGAGACAACTGAGAAAATCCAACAAATCAGACAACGACTAAAGGCTTCTCAGGAAAGACAGAAGAGTTATGCTGATAACAGAATGAGACCTATAGAATTTCAAGAAGGAGACTATGTGATGTTAAAAGTCTCACCATGGAAAGGAGTTATACGATTCGGTAAACGCGGGAAGTTAAGTCCCAGGTACATTGGACCGTTCAAAATCATCGCAAGAATTGGTCCAGTTGCATACAAGCTAGAATTAACTAAAACTTGAAAGGTATTCACGATACTTTTCATATATCGAACCTAAGGAAGTGTTTGGCAGATCTGACTCAAGCAATACCATTAGAGGACGTGCAAATAGACGAGAAATTAAACTTTACTGAAAAACCAATAAAGATTCTTGATTCTCAAGAACGAAAATTAAGAAAGAAAATAATTCCACTAGTATTGGTTCAGTGGCAAGGTCAAAAAGGACCCGAGAAGACTTGGGAATTAGCAGAAGAAATAAAAGTCAAATATCCTCAACTGTTCGAGTAACCTTCGAATTTGGAGGACGAAATTCTTTTAAGGGGAGGAGAATGTAACATCCCGAGCGTTTGAGTCATATGAATTTCGCATTTCATATATTGTCAAATGAGTAATTAATGAGTAAATTGTCTATTTAATGTTTGAAGTTTTTAGATGAAATTTTTTTGTTATAAGAGACCGTTTGAATATAATAATAATATATTATATTCGAACCTGCTCCGTTTTTGACGAAACTTAGGTTGACTTGTAGATAAAAATAAGCTCGTCACAATGACATATTTGATATTTTATGAAACGTTATGCATTAAAAGTTATAAGAGAAAAACGAGTTAAGCAGCTGAATTAATTATAATAATAAAATAATATAATAATACTCAAATCATTCACAATTGCAATTGCAATTCGCAATCCACATCGAATTCTTTGAAATAGTCATCCCACATCGACGCAGAAAACTTGAGTTACTCTTTAGGAACTTCTATAAATAGAAGCCTTAAGGTTGAATTTAGAACATAAGTTCCATTGGGAACGCTCTAATATAAAGAGAATCTCGAGTTTTCAATACCCCGTTGGGTGTTGTTAGTAGTTGTTTTTTGTGCTAGAGTAGGAGCGCGAGTAGGAACGTGAGTAGGGGAGACTCTGCATCAAATTGCCGTAGATAGTTTTCAGGTACGCCCATGTTTAAGGTTATGTTTAATTATTATTATAGTCGTTATTATTATTATTATTATCATTGTAGGTATTAGTATTAATATAGTTATTATTAATGTAATTATAATTATCATCTTTATAGTTATTATCATTATTATAGTTGTTATTTTTATTGTTATAGTTATTATTATTATTATTAGTTATTTTAAATGTTATAGTTATTATTATTGTTATTATTATTACACT
The DNA here is from genome assembly GCA_024085815.1 of Flaveria linearis. Classification (NCBI taxonomy): domain Eukaryota; kingdom Viridiplantae; phylum Streptophyta; class Magnoliopsida; order Asterales; family Asteraceae; genus Flaveria; species Flaveria linearis. The sequence continues at coordinate 41,667,693 of CM044015.1, forward strand.
AAGGTTATCATTGGGGAAGGTATTGGGTAACCCCGAGGGTTGGCTTGGGTATGATGGAAACGCCCGAGTTATGCTAACTAGTAAGGGTTGTACCAAAGGGTTGGCATAGGATAAAAGAAAGTGCCCGAATAAAACCAAAAATAGAAAAAGATAACGAATCATCTCTAAAATTGTTACTAGCTAGAATATAGTTTAAATAATGTTGTTTTGCCTATAGGATAATACCTGATAGCAGTGAACCTGAGCAGACGATATCACTGACTTGATTGATTGAGGTGAGTTTCTCTGAACTGTTTTCTAAAACGGGATGTGATGTTCTGTGTGACAACCCGGAAAATTTCGGGTTTAAACAAGTAATTTCATAAACTTGTTTGTGATTATTTTATAAATAAATTTATGTGAAAAATTAAATTGTCTAGTGAAGCTTGAAATGCTAAATAAATAATAATAATAATAATAATAATAATAATTTATTATTATTAAAAACCAAACCCTAAAAGTTTGGGTTAAAAATGTAATTTTTAAAACTTAAATTTAAAAGTTTTAACATGAAATAATAAGACTTGAAAGTTGAGGGACCATTTGTGTAATTTTCAAAAACCATTTCCCAAACCCCTTCCCGTCGACCTCCCCTCCGGCCAACAATACGGCGAGCTTCCGACGAGCCAAAATACACAAATCTAATCGATTTTAGTTCAAACAAACTGTCCCGACACTTTCAGGTGGGTCATTCGAACTCGAGCCCCACTTTGATTTGAAAAATATATCCGATTAAGTGCGATTACAACCACCCCATTGTCGGCCAGGTTTTTAGCCACTACCGAGCACTATAGCACTAAATTAATCTAAATAATCGAGTATAAAGGATAGGTTATCTGCTCATAAACAACTACCATTCTCAAATTGATCTGAAAACACACAAACATATCAATCTGATCAACCCTTCGGTCGCGACCTGTTCATCATAGTATACACCTTCAAATTAAACGCAAACAGGTAATTAAACCTACACACACACTCGTTTTTACAAGGGGAACAATAGCCCCATGATTTCAGAAGCAATGAAATCGAATTGGGGTTCAATTTAGCTGGGATTCGAACCTAGGGTTCTTCGATTTAGGATGATCAATTGACTTGGGTTTAAAACTAAATGAAATCGTTGTCCATTGCGGCTGTATGCCTTTGGTTCACTGGTTCTTGGGTCACTTGCAATCTTCAAGGTCACGGGTTCGAACCCGTGCCCCCACACTTATTTTTTTTAATGCTTTTTCAACTATATAAAAATATATAAAAATACCTAAAAATTATAAAAATAATTTTTATAAACTTCCTTTCTTTTAAAAGCTATCTAATGAATTTCTGGAAAATTATTTCCTTAAATACCTTAAGAATTTTTGTATAAAAAATATATAAAAATGTCTAAAAATTACAAAAATAACTTTTATAAATTTCCTTTATTTTAAAAGTTATAAAATAAATTTCTGGAAATTTATTTAATAAAACATCTTAATATTTTTATGTAAAACATTATTCTCTTAACATATAATTAATTAATATATATCTATTTATTTACCGATTAAATAAATAAATAAATATAAAGATTACCTAAACATATTTAATTATTTTCAGATAATAAATAATTACTTATTTGATAAGATAAATACAAATTAGATTTTATAAATTTAATTATAAAATCTCATTAAATTAAATACAAATTTACATATTTGAATAATGTCTAAAATTTATTTAGAACATAATAATATGTTAAGATCATTATTAAATTAATCAAATAAAATACAAATCTTTAGTTATTAAAGAATTGAATGATTTAATTATATGTTTATAACAAATCCCAGAAAACCAAACCTTAGATCAATTGAACACCAGGTTCAAGATCTAACTTATTTAGGTTATAATTTGTATCTATTTACTTATGTGAATTATAATTCCTTAGGAGGAATTTACTAGCTTGTCAACACCACACAAGAACTGAGGTGAGTTCATACTTAACTATTCCCCCTTTTAATCATTTAAATATTTTGGGGAGGATACATGTTGTAATTAAAATTACAAATTATTTTTGTGTATTGTGTTAATATAATAATTGATCACATTTATGATTACATATGGTTACTATGAAAATCCTTCTCTGTATACTGGATGATAAACAAGCAGGGATCTTTTGGATAGTACTATCGGGGAGTGACTTACCCCCACAAAGGTTTGGACATGTGGTCCTTACCAAGATGCACAAAGATCTTATTGTCATTCGGGATGACTGTTCTGGGTTGAGAAGGCAGATGTGCGCTATATAAAGTTTGCCATTATAGTTCTACTTACAACCCATATGAGGATAAATGTAAAGAGAGGATTCGCGCCCTCTGATTTGAATTATTATGATTAATATAATATACACACAAAAAGGATAATAAACTATGATACATGGGCAAATCTTATGTGAAGGAATTGTTGGCTTGTACATAGTAAGTATGTGGGATAGCGAGTTCACCTTATAAAAGGGTTCCGACAGGCTATTCATATACAAATAAACTATGATACATGGGCAAATCCTATGTGAAGGATTTTTTGGCTTGTACTTAGTAAGTATGTGGAATAGCGGGTTCACCTCATAAAAGGGTTCCGACAGGCTATTCATATACAAAGTGATACCAGTGAGTAGTTTATACTCACACTTTTATAGTAAACCCTACTTTGAATGATAATGGATGATTTATCAAATATGTTTTACTCACCTATGAACTCACCAACCCTGTGTTAGCACTTGATTTTACATGTATTCTCAGGTATCTACTAGGAGCTTATGGACATGCATGTAGGATCATATAAGAGCTCAAGATACATATTGGTTATTATTTGAGATATGATTAGACGTATTGTTAAGAAACAGTCTATCTTTTATTTTCGCTGCGTATAATGTCTAATGCTCTGAATAATAATGAAATGATTATCTAAAATTCATCATATAGATAACTGCATCTCATGTGTGACTACTGTGTTCGATCCTGTTTGTTCACCCTTCCGTGATAAATTCCAGACCCGGAATTTAAGGGTGTGACAGATTGGTATCAGATCCATTGGTTATAATGAGTTAGGAATTGCATCTAGCCTATAGCCACACACAATAGTTGCGCAAAGTAAATTTCCTTAGTTAGAGATCGACTAGAATTAAGAAGTTATATACTTAAACTTAGATACTTGTCTTCCTAAACTTAACTTTGACTCTTTGACTCTCCCTGATAAATGAACTTCCTAAACTTATTCTCAACGACACGTGGGATCTACAGTTATCATCGTGGGTTCAATTCCTTAGACTTTGTCTAATCTATGAAAATCTTATCGATGTTTTGATTCTATGAACCAAATAAACTTGTGTGACACATAGACACCTGTATTCTAGATTTACTGGCAAAAGGCCTTCGGGTTAAGGCAAGCATATCGTATAAATCTCATTGCGAGACCAGTTATGTTTACCTGGGGATTTCTGGAATGAGTGATAAACTATGGTCAATACACAAGTCTCTAAGGCAAATGGGTCAAGTTGCCTTGATGTATTCCATTTGGCAATCTAAGCTACGCTTGTCCTAACCTAAGGAGAGACTTGTTTCCCTAGTACCCGTGCCTTGCTGAATTTAATTGAAAAGCCCAGTTTTCTTAAATTCCCATCTATCATACAGTAATTGTCCATACTTTGAATATTTGATGTAGAATACATCTATTGAATATATCAAAGTGTGAATTCTCACCAAACAATTTCACGATAGATGGATGTATCAGCGGGCAGAGGCAGAGGTAGAGGACGAAATGATGTGCAGGTTTCCTAACCTGTTCAAGAATGTTGCCAGAACATCTTAATTTTCGGGATGAAAATTCCTCTAACAGGGGGATGATGTGACAACCCGGAAAATTTCGGGTTTAAACAAGTAATTTCATAAACTTGTTTGTGATTATTTTATAAAATAAATTTATGTGAAAAATTAAATTGTCTAGTGAAGCTTGAAATGCTAAATAAATATAATAATAATAATAATAATAATAATAATAATAATAATAATAATAATAATAATAATAATAATAATAATAATAATAATAATAATAAGATTTATTATTATTAAAAACCTAACCCTAAAAGTTTGGGTTAAAAATGTAATTTTTAAAACTTAAATTTAAAAGTTTTCACATGAAATAATAAGACTTGAAAGTTGAGGTACCATTTGTGTAATTTTCAAAAACCATTTCCCAAACCCCCTTCCCGTCGACCTCCCCTCCGGCCAACAATCCGGTGAGCCTCCGGTGAGCCAAAATACACAAATCTAATCGATCCTGACACTTTCAGGTGGGTCATTCGAACTCGGGCCCCACTTTGATTTGAAAAATATATCCGATTAAGTGCGATTACAACCACCCCATTGTCAGCCGGGTTTTTAGCCACTACCAAGCACTATAGCACTAAATTAATCTAAATAATTGAGTATAAAGGATCGGTTATCTGCTCATAAACAACTACCATTCTCAAATTGATCTGAAAACACACAAACATATCAATCTGATCAACCCTTCGGTCGCGACCTGTTCATCATAGTATACACCTTCAAATCAAATGCAAACAGGTAATTAAACCTACACACACACTCGTTTTTACAAAGGAGAACAATAGCCCCATGATTTCAGAAGCAATTGAAATCGAATTGGGGTACAATTTGGCTGGGATTCGAACCTAGGGTTCTTCGATTTGGGATGATCAATTGACTTGGGTTTAAAACTAAATGAAACCGTTGTCCATTGCGGCTGTATGCCTTTGGTTCACTGGTTCTTGGGTCACTTGTAATCTTCGAGGTCACTGGTTCGAACCCGTGCTGTAACGACCCGAATTTCGTATTATGTAATTAAAAATACAATTAATGTATCATGTGTTAAATATTGTAAATATTTAAGAATTAACTAGAAGATTTACTAGTTAGTTAATAGTGGTGGAAACATGAAAAATGATACTAGAGGGGTGGATCTTGCCAATTGATGAAACTTGAACATGGATATGTATGGCAAGCCATACATCTTGATGAGCATTGTCTTCTCATTCTTCTCACTCACGTTTACACACACAAGGGAAGAGGAGAAGAAGGGTTTTGACATCTCATGCTCAAATTGTTGGTAATTCAAGTGCAAGATCCGAAATTGACCCTTAGAAATCATTCTTCATCTCATCAAGAGCTACAAGTAAGTGTTATTTGATGTTCTTGAGGTGTAAAATCGTCACCCACATGATGGGTGTAGAAATTGGTGGATTAAACATGAAACCCTAGTGTTATAGTGCTAGATGATCATGTGTATGTGTGTATTATGGTAACTAGATGTGTAATTGCTCCTTAATTTAAGGTTTACATGAACCATGGAAATGGGTTTAGTTACTAGAAGGTTAAACTAAGGATTCTTCATGTAAACTAGTTTCTAGTTGTAGAATCCATGTTCATTCTTGTAGAAATGTGATTAGGTGCATAACCTTTGGTTGAAATTGATGAATCACATGTGTGTTATGTGATTTGGGTGTAAAACTAGCTTGATGATGTTTAAAAGTTAGTTAATAACCAATATGTTAAGTTATGCACATAAGGTGTTTGATTAAATGCTCCAATGAGATGAAAAACATGAATGAACTACTTAATTGCAAGGAATGTGCAATGTGAAAGCCTAGATTGTAGGTTAAAGGTGTTAAATGGTCAAATAGACCATGTGTGTGATTAAATGAATGTTATGTGTTAAATGGGTCCTTGAAATGGTAATAGGAAGTGGTGTGGCAAGCGGATCCAAGGGAACCGGCAAGGAACACGTTTAATTGACCACTTAAACCTTCCGGACTCAAGGTAAGACATTCTTTAAATTGAGCATAACAAAGTAAAGGCATGAGTCACAATGTGTGTGACCATGTGCTCATAAGCTCAAACAAAATGAAACACGTTTAAAAAGGATAAATAGTTGACTTGCACCGTATGTGAGCTTCTATGACAAACGATTCACGACGTGCGTGAACATAAAGGGTTATCCCTACGATTTGCAATGTGTGTGAACGTTGGGTAACGCCAAGGACAAACCCGAATTTAAGTGATTCACATCGTGTGTGAACACTAGGGTAAAGGGTTATCCTACGATTTGCAATGTGTGTGAACGTTGGGTAACGCCAAGGACAAACCCGAATTAAAGTGATTCACATCGTGTGTGAACACTAGGGTAAAGGGTTATCCCTACGATTTGCAATGTGTGTGAACGTTGGGTAACGCCAAGGACAAACCCGGATTAAAGTGATTCACATCGTGTGTGAACACTAGGGTAAAGGGTTATCCCTACGATTTGCAATGTGTGTGAACGTTGGGTAACGCCAAGGAAAGCGGTCGTTCGCGAAAGAATGGCAAACCGCTCATTAAAATGGGATTTGACCCTATACGGGTCAAATTGGGTATAAAAAGGAAATTTGCGTTATGATAAGCAAATGGGGTGGGTTGGGTCTAAGAACTCACCAAACATATGTAATATGTTATAATTGATCGGTTCCATGGTAGTCGGGACGGTCAAAAGCTCTAAAGAACAAACGAACCATAATTGGGTTAATTAAGGCATTAAATACCAAATAAATAGAAAAATTTTGGTATGTTGCCAAGAGTCGGGTTAGACTCGTTGAAACTCCGTGGGAATCACGTATAGGTTAAAATATGTTATTTCCGGGTGTTTGGAACAATCGGGATCGAAAGGGGTGATTCGGGAACGCGAAACGACCCTTAACGGGTCAAAAATGATGTTTTTGCTGCAGGGTCCACCGTAGCTTACGGTGGCACCGTAAGTTACGGTAGGTCCCTGGACGAAATGGGCTACCGTAAGCCAGTAGGATTCCACCGTAGCAAAATTTGGGGCTACCGTAACTTACGGTACCCACCGTAAGTTACGGTAGGGTCCATTCTCAGATTTTGGCAATTATCGATTTAACGCGTTCCGAGTCCGTTTAAACCCCCGTAAAGACCCGAAATGAATGTTAGAATGTACTTACTTAGTTCTTATGAACTAATGGATGTCTAAACGTGTGTTTTCAGGTGTTACGGGACCGGAAGGCTAAAGTGATCGATGGGGCATACAAGGATCGAACGGGACTTGCATACACGTTTCTTTTGTAGAAACTAACGTGTTAATATTATTTTGAAACTTCCTATCACGTGTTTATGTAAATGGAAGGTTAAACTTCATTTTTGAGTGTCGGTTGACACGAAACACATATTTTTGGGAGTTAAATGTTAATGAAATTTTCTGGGTCCAAATTCCGCATGTTTAATTAACTTAAACGGACTCTTTGGAGGTCCGGGTGTTACAAGTTGGTATCAGAGCCAACGGTTTGAGAGATTCAAGTGCGTCGCGAACACTTGGACTCAAACTTTTGAGCTCTAGATATGAGAAATGCAAGCGTTCGATCCAAGAAGCCGATCACTGAGCCTAAAGGTACAAGGTTAGTGTGCCGTTTATAAACGTAACAGGATTGACACATGTATGATATATGTATGATATATGCATGATGTATGTATGATATGAATCATATTAATTGATTGAACCTAGCTTCTTGACTTAAGTTTGGAATAATGGAACTAAGAAGGCATCCGTGTGGTGAGCTTGTTGCTAGGCCTGGCCAGTCTAACAACAATCGAAGGCACGCGAATGGATTCTTAGGGATGTTGTTTTAAACTTAAGGATGGAAATGGGTATTGTGTGAATAGGGTTAGGCCCTAGTGATAGTAGAATCATAAGCATCGGTGTATATGCTATAGATTACGTACATGGTACTAACGCAAAGGTAAATTGTCACAGTCTTAGGTCATGGCTGGTGACGATCACGTGATCAATATAGAGAATCACGAGACCCATCCCGATGATGCAACACGGGAATTGGTCAAGGAAGAAGTTGGCAAGGCTTTTGAGGCTTTATTGCCGGGATACATCGAGGATGTACGCAGAGATCTACGGGATCTCATTCAACAAGAGTTTGTGGCTTTGAAGGCTGACAAAGAAACTGAAAGGCCAACAAAGAAAGTGACCTATAAGGAGTTCGTTGCATGCAACCCTACAACGTTCAAGGGTGAGGTAGATCCACTACTTAGTCAAAGGTGGATCAAAGATATGGAAAGTGCCTTTGAAACCTCACACTGTGAAGAATCTGATGAAGTGAGGTTTGCTGCAAGCCAACTCCGGGAACGAGCTAAAGACTGGTGGGAATTGCAACGGGATGAGAAGGGGCGGGAAGGTATCAAAAGTATGACTTGGGAAGAATTTAAGAAGTTGTTCACAAAGCGGTTTTGCCCACAAGCCGCTATCAACCGAATAGCAGAAGAATTCCTACAGTTACGACAAAAAGATGAAAGTATTGATACCATCACGGCCATCTTCTACGACAAAGCCAAGTTTTGCCCACAGTTGCTCCAGGATGAAAGGATGTGGATTAACCACTACTATGGCATGTTGAGTGCCAAATATCGAGAGTTTCTTACACCGTCCAAATGTGAAACTCTAGCAGAGCTTATCGATTGTGCTAGGGATCGAGAAGCGGAATTGAAAAGGCAAGTTGATCGTGGGGAGAAGCGTGCGGCTGAAACGGAGACGGGTTCGTCTAAGAAAGCCAAGATTTCATCCTCATCAAACAAGTCTGGGAACGACAAAGACTCCAAACATTGCAAGATTTGTAAAAAGAAGCATGGGGGAGTTTGTAGATACGGAGCTAAAAATTGCTTCAAGTGTGGAAAGTCGGGCCATTCGACATCTCAATGCACAAGCCCGTTAAGTGTGTGCTACAACTGTTACAAACCGGGCCACAAAAAGAGCGAATGTCCGGAACTAAAGAAGGATGGTACAAGTCAATCCTCGGTTGCTCAAGGTTCGGGGAAAAAGGGCGATGGAGGAAAAGCTAAGGCGAGAACTTTCTTGATTACGGCTGAAGAAGCCAAATCTATAGCCGACGTTGTGACGGGTACCTTTCTCGTCAACTCACTACCTGCTTATGTGCTATTTGACTCGGGTGCTAATAGATCGTTTGTTTCGGTTAAATTTGCGAGTCATTTTTCCATGGTGTTAGACAACTTACCTAGTCCTTTAGAGATTGAGGTAGCGGATTCAAAAACGTTCTTAGTGTTCAACGTTTATCGAAATTGCATACTTACCATCGAAGGTGAGGAGTATTCGGTCGACTTAATACCCATGACACTCGGGGAGTTTGATGTAGTGATTGGTATGGATTGGCTTTCCATGTACCACGCCAATATAGTTTGCAATCGCAAGTGCATCCAATTGATATCTCCGAGTGGTTATGAGGTAATAATCCAAGGTGCAAAACGCGGTGGCGTAGCTTTATGTTCTTTGGTCAAGGCAATGAAATACATGAGCCATGGAGGACAATCGTTCTTGGCCTATGTAATAGACACGGAAACGAAAGTTCAAGTGTTGGAAGATATTCCGGTTGTTCGGGATTTTCCAGATGTTTTTCCGGAGGATTTGCCGGGAGTCCCACCGGAACGGGAGGTCGAGTTTCGAATCGACCTAACCCCGGGAGCTAAACCCATTGCAAAGGCTCCCTATCGCTTGGCGCCATCAGAGCTCCAAGAGTTAATGACACAATTGCAAGATCTTTTAGACAAGGGGTTCATACGTCCGAGTACTTCGCCATGGGGAGCACCGGTTCTTTTCGTGAAAAAGAAGGATGGAAGTCTTCGGATGTGTATCGACTATAGAGAGTTGAACAAGGTGACGGTTAAGAACCGTTACCCATTGCCTAGGATTGATGACCTATTCGATCAGTTGCAAGGTGCATCGTGGTTTTCAAAAATCGACTTACGGTCGGGTTATCATCAGTTGAAGGTAAAGGAAGAAGACATCCCCAAGACGGCATTTCGTACTAGATACGGGCATTATGAGTTCCTTGTGATGTCTTTCGGGTTGACAAACGCCCCGGCGGCATTCATGGACTTGATGAATAGGGTGTGCCGACCCATGTTAGACCGATCTGTCATTGTATTCATAGATGATATCCTTATTTATTCTAAAAATGAGGGTGATCATGCTTGTCACTTGCGTGAAGTTCTCGAAACGCTTCGTCGGGAGAAATTGTTCGCAAAATTCTCCAAGTGTGCCTTTTGGTTACGAGAGGTACAATTCTTGGGTCATGTGGTAAACTCGGAGGGTATACACGTAGACCCCACAAAGATTCACGCGGTAACCAAATGGAGTCCACCCAAGACTCCCACGGAGATTAGAAGCTTTCTTGGGTTAGCCGGATATTATCGGAGATTCATTCAAGACTTTGCTAAGATTGCTTCTCCTTTAACCAAGCTTACCAAGAAGGAGGTGAAGTTCCTATGGGGTGAAGAGCAAGAGAAAGCCTTTCAAGAGTTAAAGTCGAAATTGACTCAAGCTCCGGTTTTGTCTTTACCCGAGGGAACCGACGATTTTGTGGTATACTCGGATGCTTCCTACTCCGGTTTGGGTTGTGTTCTAATGCAAAGGGGCAAGGTGATTGCTTATGCCTCGAGACAACTGAAAGTGCATGAAAGAAACTACCCAACCCATGATCTTGAACTAGCCGCGGTGGTGTTCGCGTTAAAGATTTGGAGGCATTATCTATATGGTGTAAAGTGTACGATTTACACGGACCATAAGAGTTTAAAGTACTTCTTTACGCAAAAGGAGTTAAACATGAGACAAAGGCGGTGGATGGAATTGCTAAAGGATTATGATTGTGAAATCCTATATCATCCGGGAAAGGCCAATGTCGTGGCTGACGCCTTGAGTCGAAAGGAGGATCATACTCCTATCAAAATAACCGCAATGAAGATAACTGTTATATCCGAAGTGGTTGAACGAATTAAGGAAGCACAAACTGAAGCGCTAAAGGAGGAAAATTTGAAGAAAAATCGAATCAAAGGTCAAACTCAAAACTTGGAAGATGATAGTCAAGGATTGAAAACAAGATGGGGTCGGGTTTGGATACCACCTACTTGTACCTTGAAGAATGATCTATTGGATGAAGCCCATAAATCCAAGTATTCAATTCACCCGGGAGCGACTAAGATGTATAGAGACCTTCGGGTTAACTATTGGTGGCCGGGCATGAAACGCGATATTGTCAAATACGTGGAGAAATGCTTAACTTGTTTGCAAGTGAAGGCGGAACATCAAAAACCTCAGGGTGAATTGCAACCGTTGGATATTCCGGAATGGAAATGGGAAAAGATAACAATGGATTTGATTACTAAACTTCCAAGAACGAAGAAAGGGTACGATGCGATATGGGTTGTTGTCGATCGATTGACCAAGAGCGCTCATTTCCTTCCTATTCGTGAGACTTACAATTCGGAGAAAATGGCGGAGGTTTACGTGAACGAAATAGTGTCACGACACGGGGTGCCCGTGTCGATTGTGTCCGATAGAGACACACGGTTTACTTCCAAGTTTTGGAGGAAATTTCAAGCGGAGATGGGGACAAAGCTATTGCTAAGCACGTCATACCATCCCCAAACCGACGGACAAAGTGAAAGAACCATTCAAACATTAGAAGATATGCTACGAGCGTGTGTTCTTGACTTTGGGGGTAGTTGGGATGAGTACTTGCCTTTGGCGGAATTTTCTTACAATAATAGCTACCACTCCACCATCGAGATGCCTCCGTATGAAGCTTTATATGGAAGAAAATGCCGAACTCCCATTTGTTGGGGAGAAATTGGTCCACGGGAACTCGCGGGCCACGATACGATAATGAATACGGATGAAAAGATTAAGCAAATCCGTGCTCGCATGAAGGCGGCGCAAGACCGTCAGAAAGCTTACGCGGATAAGCGTAGACGCCCTATCGAGTTTGAGGTGGGTGATTTGGTGTTGTTAAAGGTTTCCCCATGGAAGGGTATTATACGATTCCGGAAGCGGGGAAAGTTGAGTCCGAGGTTTATCGGGCCGTTTAAAATCATCGCACGTGTGGGTAAAGTTGCTTATCGGCTGGAATTGCCGGAAGAGCTTCAAGGAATTCACAACACGTTCCATGTATCTTACTTGAGGAAGTGTTTGGCTGACGAGTCAGCCTATGTCCCGTACGAGGACTTGGAAGTTGATGACAGATTGAACTATATCGAGAAGCCGGTGGCTATCTTGGATAGAAAGGTCAAGCAACTGAGAAACAAAACACTCAATCAGGTGAAGGTGCAATGGAAGAATCGTAAGGGGTCCGATGCCACTTGGGAATCGGAAGATGAAATGAGGAAGTCTTATCCTCATCTATTTGATTAGTATGTAAAGTTTCGGGGACGAAACTCTCTTTAGAGGGGGAGACTTGTAACGACCCGAATTTCGTATTATGTAATTAAAAATACAATTAATGTATCATGTGTTAAATATTGTAAATATTTAAGAATTAACTAGAAGATTTACTAGTTAGTTAATAGTGGTGGAAACATGAAAAATGATGCTAGAGGGGTGGATCTTGCCAATTGATGAAACTTGAACATGGATATGTATGGCAAGCCATACATCTTGATGAGCATTGTCTTCTCATTCTTCTCACTCACGTTTACACACACAAGGGAAGAGGAGAAGAAGGGTTTTGACATCTCATGCTCAAATTGTTGGTAATTCAAGTGCAAGATCCGAAATTGACCCTTAGAAATCATTCTTCATCTCATCAAGAGCTACAAGTAAGTGTTATTTGATGTTCTTGAGGTGTAAAATCGTCACCCACATGATGGGTGTAGAAATTGGTGGATTAAACATGAAACCCTAGTGTTATAGTGCTAGATGATCATGTGTATGTGTGTATTATGGTAACTAGATGTGTAATTGCTCCTTAATTTAAGGTTTACATGAACCATGGAAATGGGTTTAGTTACTAGAAGGTTAAACTAAGGATTCTTCATGTAAACTAGTTTCTAGTTGTAGAATCCATGTTCATTCTTGTAGAAATGTGATTAGGTGCATAACCTTTGGTTGAAATTGATGAATCACATGTGTGTTATGTGATTTGGGTGTAAAACTAGCTTGATGATGTTTAAAAGTTAGTTAATAACCAATATGTTAAGTTATGCACATAAGGTGTTTGATTAAATGCTCCAATGAGATGAAAAACATGAATGAACTACTTAATTGCAAGGAATGTGCAATGTGAAAGCCTAGATTGTAGGTTAAAGGTGTTAAATGGTCAAATAGACCATGTGTGTGATTAAATGAATGTTATGTGTTAAATGGGTCCTTGAAATGGTAATAGGAAGTGGTGTGGCAAGCGGATCCAAGGGAACCGGCAAGGAACACGTTTAATTGACCACTTAAACCTTCCGGACTCAAGGTAAGACATTCTTTAAATTGAGCATAACAAAGTAAAGGCATGAGTCACAATGTGTGTGACCATGTGCTCATAAGCTCAAACAAAATGAAACACGTTTAAAAAGGATAAATAGTTGACTTGCACCGTATGTGAGCTTCTATGACAAACGATTCACGACGTGCGTGAACATAAAGGGTTATCCCTACGATTTGCAATGTGTGTGAACGTTGGGTAACGCCAAGGACAAACCCGAATTTAAGTGATTCACATCGTGTGTGAACACTAGGGTAAAGGGTTATCCCTACGATTTGCAATGTGTGTGAACGTTGGGTAACGCCAAGGACAAACCCGAATTAAAGTGATTCACATCGTGTGTGAACACTAGGGTAAAGGGTTATCCCTACGATTTGCAATGTGTGTGAACGTTGGGTAACGCCAAGGACAAACCCGGATTAAAGTGATTCACATCGTGTGTGAACACTAGGGTAAAGGGTTATCCCTACGATTTGCAATGTGTGTGAACGTTGGGTAACGCCAAGGAAAGCGGTCGTTCGCGAAAGAATGGCAAACCGCTCATTAAAATGGGATTTGACCCTATACGGGTCAAATTGGGTATAAAAAGGAAATTTGCGTTATGATAAGCAAATGGGGTGGGTTGGGTCTAAGAACTCACCAAACATATGTAATATGTTATAATTGATCGGTTCCATGGTAGTCGGGATGGTCAAAAGCTCTAAAGAACAAACGAACCATAATTGGGTTAATTAAGGCATTAAATACCAAATAAATAGAAAAATTTTGGTATGTTGCCAAGAGTCGGGTTAGACTCGTTGAAACTCCGTGGGAATCACGTATAGGTTAAAATATGTTATTTCCGGGTGTTTGGAACAATCGGGATCGAAAGGGGTGATTCGGGAACGCGAAACGACCCTTAACGGGTCAAAAATGATGTTTTTGCTGCAGGGTCCACCGTAGCTTACGGTGGCACCGTAAGTTACGGTAGGTCCCTGGACGAAATGGGCTACCGTAAGCCAGTAGGATTCCACCGTAGCAAAATTTGGGGCTACCGTAACTTACGGTACCCACCGTAAGTTACGGTAGGGTCCATTCTCAGATTTTGGCAATTATCGATTTAACGCGTTCCGAGTCCGTTTAAACCCCCGTAAAGACCCGAAATGAATGTTAGAATGTACTTACTTAGTTCTTATGAACTAATGGATGTCTAAACGTGTGTTTTCAGGTGTTACGGGACCGGAAGGCTAAAGTGATCGATGGGGCATACAAGGATCGAACGGGACTTGCATACACGTTTCTTTTGTAGAAACTAACGTGTTAATATTATTTTGAAACTTCCTATCACGTGTTTATGTAAATGGAAGGTTAAACTTCATTTTTGAGTGTCGGTTGACACGAAACACATATTTTTGGGAGTTAAATGTTAATGAAATTTTCTGGGTCCAAATTCCGCATGTTTAATTAACTTAAACGGACTCTTTGGAGGTCCGGGTGTTACACGTGCCCCCACACTTATTTTTTAATGCTTTTTCAACTATATAAAAATATATAAAAATACCTAAAAATTATAAAAATAATTTTTATAAACTTCTTTTCTTTTAAAAGCTATCTAATGAATTTCTGGAAAATTATTTCCTTAAGTACCTTAATAATTTTTGTATAAAAAATATATAAAAATGTCTAAAAATTACAAAATTAAATTTTATAAATTTCCTTTATTTTAAAAGTTATAAAATGAATTTCTGGAAATTTATTTAATAAAACATCTTAATATTTTTATGTAAAAAATTATTCTCTTAACATATAATTAATTAATATATCTCTATTTATTTACCGATTAAATAAATAAATAAATATAAAGATTACCTAAACATATTTAATTATTTTCAGATAATAAATAATTACTTATTTGACAAGATAAATACAAAATAGATTTTATAAATTTAATTATAAAATCTCATTAAATTAAATACAAATTTACATATTTGAATAATGTCTAAAATTTATTTAGAACATAATGATATGTTAAAATCATTATTAAATTAATCAAATGAAATACAAATCTTTAGTTATTAAAGAATTGAATGATTTAATTATATGTTTATAACAAATCCCAGAAAACCAAACCTAGATCAATTGAACACCAGGTTTAAGATCTAACTTATTTAGGTTATGGATTTGTATCTATTTGCTTATGTAATTATAATTCCTTAGGAGGAATTTACTAGCTTGTCAACACCACACAAGAACTGAGGTGAGTTCATACTTAACTATTCCCCATTTTAATCATTTAAATATTTTGGGGAGGATACATGTTATAATTAAAATTACAAATTATTTTTATGTATTGTGTTAATATAATAATTGATCACATTTATGATTACATATGGTTACTATAAAAATCCTTCTATGTATACTGAACTATAAACAAGCAGGGATCTTTTGGATAGTACTATCGGGGAGTGACTTACCCCCACAAAGGTTTGGACATGTGGTCCTTACCAAGATGCACAAAGATCTTATTGTCATTCGGGATAACTGTTCTGGGTTGAGAAGGCAGATGTGCGCTATACAAAGTTTGCCATTATAGTTCCACTTACAAACCATATGAGGATAAATGTAAAGAGAGGATTCGTGCCCTATGATTTGAATTATTATGATTAATATAATATACATACAAAAAGGATAATAAACTATGATACATGGGCAAATCTTATGTGAAGGATTTGTTGGCTTGTACGTAGTAAGTATGTGGGATAGCGAGTTCACCTTATAAAAGGGTTCCGACAGGCTATTCATATACAAATAAACTATGATACATGGGCAAATCCTATGTGAAGGATTTGTTGGCTTGTACTTAGTAAGTATGTAAAATAGCGGGTTCACCTTATAAAAGGGTTCCGACAGGCTATTCATATACAAAGTGATACCAGTGAGTAGTTTATACTCACACTTTTACAGTAAACCCTACTTTGAATGATAATGGATGATTTATCAAATATGTTTTACTCACCTATGAACTCACCAACCCTGTGTTGACACTTGATTTTACATGTATTCTCAGGTATCTACTAGGAGCTTATGGAAATGCACGTAGGATCATATAAGAGCTCAAGATACATATTGGTTATTATTTGAGATATGATTAGACGTATTGTTAAGAAACAGTCTATCTTTTATTTCCGCTGCGTATAATGTCTAATGCTCTGAATAATAATGAAATGATTATCTAAAATTCATCATATAGATAACTGCATCTCATGTGTGACTACTATGTTCGATCCTGTTTGTTCACCTCTCCGTGATAAATTCCAGACCCGGAATTTGAGGGTGTGACATTCTGATAACTGGTAATAATTGAAGAATTGGCTATCAATAGCATCTGTGATATATGGCAATGCTTGATAGGATTTTTGAGGGCTGCTTGTATGATTCTGCTTTAGCCAGTGGAGTTTGTATACATAGCCTATGTGAATTTATACTGTGCTTACTCTGTTCATATTTGTTTGCCATAGCTGTATCTGCTTGATGCAATAGTCAATAATAACATGTTTTGAATTTTGAAGAATACCATGTTTATGAACTCACAAGCTTTATGCTGAGTCCCAAATGTTTTCTATTTTATGGACACACATCCTAGGTGCCAAGTGATTGTAGGAATTGAAGATTACGAGCTAGTTTATGAAAAAAAATAAAGTTCTAGAATGTTGTTGAAGATTTGGATATCTAGTATAATTAAACTGATGTAATGGTATTATCTATTATAACAGATGTATTATACGCTTTTGACGTATAATTAAAGTTAGACTTCCGCTGTATACTCTATAATTCATATGTGTTCTGTATATCCAATACGTAACACTCCTCACATTAAGCCCTGAGAGGCGGGTGTTACACATACATAAAGATAGTGAGTTACAATTATTTATCACATGAATTGATTAAAGTTTTAAGTCTATACAAAATGATCTAGACCTATTGTTCCTAGATCTAACAGTTTTCTTTAATTTAAATTTTTAATAATTTATAATAGTAATTCACTATCTAAAGTATATTTAAATATATAACTTTGTTTAGGTATCTTTCTCTGTATTTTGATAAAATTTTCATTAATAGTAAAAACTAAGTTTTATATAGTTTTTCATTGCAATTACAGATTTGTCTGTAATTAAAGCATTCACACATTAACTATAATATATATATATTTTTTACAAAAAAACTAACTGTGTCTTTATATATATAAGAACGTAAAATAAATTCACCTATATATTTAAAGACCAAGGTGAATGAACAGTAAACTTAAAGGTTTTATGCGTGTTGTACAACCCAGTTATGCATTGATACCCCCAACGCCTCTTTAAATGCTCCTTTTCACTATCTTCTTCAGAGAGAGACATAGAAATCGAGAGGGTAATAGGATTGAGGTGTGGTGTTTGCGTCCGCGGTGGGCTTCCGTCTCATTACCGCCGTTTGTTTTCTCGGTTTTGACGAGTCGTTATCAGCGTCGTTGACGTGGATGTGATGAGGTTGTAGCCTCTGGTCACCCTCCACCTCCGTCGCCGTTGGGTGCGTGCACGAGTTTCCCGTTCCTCTTCTGTTTCTCGTTCCCTAGGTGGCGACGGTAAAACCGATGGCGACATTAAAACCGATGGCCGCGGTGGTGGTTGATTTGTCACCAGTTCACCTCAAACTCTGTTGTTCTTCTCTAATTTATGCATTCTGTTTGTCTTTGGAGAACTGTAGAGCAGAGTTCATTATTGGTTGTTTGCTTTTCGAGATGTGGTCGATGACGATGTCAGTTGGCACATCTAAGACCTTATGAGTTTGCAACTATCTGGGTTTTTTTGCCTTTGTGATGATGATTTTGTCTCATCTGAGAGTTCACTGTTGAATGTTACTGGTTGTGATAACTGGATAAAATATGTTTGAGCCATGAGATAAAATAGAGATGGTTGATAATGTACTTTATTGTTGGGCGATGATGCTAATCAAATCAAAACCGTGGTTGTTCGGGCGTGGCAATCCTCTAGATTGCAGCCGCAACATGGTTGTGTTTTTCTGAGCCCCCGAGAACCTTTATTGAATGTTCTTGATGCTTGGTAGTGGGGTGTTTGATTACAAAATGTACATGTTAAGCTGTCGGTTTGGTATGTGATAAAACAATTAACTTGTGGCTGTGATGATGGGTTGTCTAAGCCTTGATTTCCCTGTATTTGAGACGCCCAGCGCGCGTTTTGGTATAATATCTAGTTACATATATACAAAGAACGTAAAAATAAGTTTTCTTTATCATGATAAAAGTTAAAACTTTGTTTACAAACAGTACGATTAACATTCTAAAACAAGTTTAAAAAATTAAAATATTTCCATTTAGAAGCTTACAAAAAACAAAAAAAAAGTCTTTCATCAATCCAATGCATTATAGTTAAAGAAAGTTAAAGAAATTAAAAAATATATATAAATTACATGATTAAACATTCAAAAAAATGTTTCTATATAAAGTTTTTTGAAAGAGATCATAAAGAATAGTTCTGGAGAAGCCGGTAAGGATTTCGTCTTTGCAGGTCTCTCTCTTGTAGGTCATCTTATTCACCTATATAACCTTCTCCACCACTACTAATAAAACCTGCAGCTTCTTATCATATTTCATACACATCAATGGCTCCTACTTCACAGGTATCTTTGAAGCTTCTAGTAAACAAAAAGGTACACCGAGTGGTTGTTTGCAGAAGCCGGTAAGGATTTCGTCGATTTTCTCTTCAGTCTTTTGACAATAAGAACATCGAAGGTGCCTTATCTAAGCACTACCAAAGCGTCGCGGATCTTAACGACGAATACATTCAGTCTAACCAGAAGAAAGATGTCCTCTTAAAACCTAAATTCACTCTTCCGTACAACTCCCCTCAGCTGATCCCTTTGTTACCATCTGAAATAGTTCTATTATCATCGTCGTCATCAGTTTCGGACTCTTCAGTGGTTTTTTACAAGTGTGACCGTTGCAACAACTTAACAACCTTCTTTCTACTTGTAACCGTTGTTGTCCTGTCTTGTAGCCGTACTGACCGTTGTCGATGACCGCTACGTTCTGAAGTCGGGAGGCCAAGGGGTTCGTGAAGGGATTGACGACGTATATGGTGATGGATGACCTTGTGGTTTCTCCTATGTCCATGATCCTTAACATCGCTTTGCTTAACAAGTTTAACATCAAGGATTTGGGTGACTTAGAAGCAATGTTTTCAGAGCCGGATCGGACGTCGAACCGGACGCCTTACTGCTTTGGTGGTCGGACCGGACTTAAGAACCGAATGACGTCATAATTATATATATATATATATATATATATATATATATATAGAGAGAGAGAGAGAGAGAATGACATTCAATTGAGAACCATAAATCTGTAAATAACCAAAAAGATCCACTTTAACCCTTATACTATTTATTAAATAAATATATCAAAATGTTTGTAATTTTACTACTTTTAAGATAAATTTTTAAAAATCACGATATCTATAGTCTTTTGATAATTTGCATCAATGCACACACATTGTATTGCATATATGAACATTTTAAAGTTTTTCTAAAAAATTGAGGTGAGAGGTGTTAAAATGAAAAAAAAGATTAAAAAATAGAATCAAACCATCATCGTTTAGTATTACCAATTTTATCGAGGTGTTATGTCCATTGCTTATGTGGTTTTTAGTAGTTCTTTACATATTTATGGTTCTCAATAGAATGCTTCCATACATATATATATATATAATGACATTCAATTGAGAACCATAAATCTGTAAAGAACCAGAAAGAACCAATTTAACTGTTATACTATTTATTAAATAAATATATCAAAATGTTTGTAATTTTACTACTTTTTAGATAAATTTTTAAAAATCACGATATCTATAGTCTTTTGATAATGTGCATCAATGCACACACATTGTATTGCATATATGAACATTTTAAAGTTTTTCTAAAAAATTAAGGAGAGATGTGTTAAAATAAAAGAAAATATTAAAAAATAGAATCAAACCATCATCTTTTAGTATTACCAATTTTATCGAGGTGTTACGTCTATTGCTTATGTGGTTTTTAGTAGTTTTTATATATTTATGGTTGTCAATAGAATGCTTCCCTATATATACACACATACATACATACATATATATATATATAGTATATTATATATAGTTATATATATAATTAAATATAAGTAATTTATATATGATTTATATATGTATTTTATAGTTATATATAAAACTTAACTATATTTGTATATCCAACACATTAATTTATGGTTCAACATCCCGTTTTTACCCATTAAAATCCAAACAAAATAAAAATAAAAAAAAATCAAAAATCCGGTTCGAACCGGTCGGTTTCCTGGTCCGACCACCGGTTCGGGACAAACCGGCCAGTTCGACCAGCCTAAAACGATTCATAGGGAACCGGACCGGCCACCTAGTCGATCCCCGATCGGACCGGTTGGACCGCCCGGTCCGATCCGGTTGCAACAACATTGGTTAGAAGAGAAGGTTGTTCATATCGGTGTGAATGACATAATTTGAGTTATTTCACTGTTTCATTGTTTTTTATGGCTATGTCACTGTACTTTCATCAATTTAGGGGGCGTTTGGTTCGCGAAATTTGTTAGAATTGTAATTAGAATTTGAATCTGAATTAGAATTCGAAGGAATTGTGTTTGAAATTCAATATTTTTCATAGGATTTGGAATACAAAGGAATTAGAATCTATAGATGTAATTTAAATTCCAAATACATTTGAAGTGATAAAACACTTATAAAAGAATTGGAATTTATCACCCGTTACAAACCACCACCACCTTAATGATCACCGATCATCGCCGATACATACCACCAACCGCCACCGTCGTCACCGCCGACAATCGACCGCGACCACCAACCGCGCCCACCAACCGCGCCCAATAGCCATAAATTATTTTTTATGGTTATGTTAATGTACTTTCATCAATTTAGGGTTTACAAGTGTTTGCTTTTAACATAGGTGGTGGGTTACAAAGATATGTGTTGTGGTTTTGTGTCACTTGCATGGTTAAGAAAACAAAATGTTGATGCTAATTTAATTTACTATAGAAAAGATTACAGTATACATAATTAGCCATATAGGATTGAAAATTTCTGAACTGTTTTTAACACAATTAAATCTATTTAATAAAAATAGTACACGATGTAGTTTTTTTAATTTTTTAAAAATAATTGAAATTATCATTTCTTCTTCCTAATCTTTAAAACATATAAAAGAAATTATAGACCATATGATAAAGTATTTAAACAAGTTATTTTCATGTTTCATATTTATGTTAATCACGTCATCTCTAACCTATTAGACATAATACAAACTGTTTTGCCAGCCCAATAGCCATATTATACTTGGTGAAATAAAGCCTAAAGCGAAAAAGATATGCCATAAAAGGGAATTTTATCTTTAAATAAAAATCCAAATGTGTTTACAAAAAAATCATTTTATCTTATTTCATTCTAATAGATGGAGATTCCAGACTATATAAATAGAAAAATTATTGTAATCTCTCCTGGAGTAAATTCACCACGTATGTCTTATTTTTATAAGAATTGCAATTCTAGATTTTTTTTTTGCATGGAAAAATTATTATAAACTGCATATAACTTACGCATGTGTATATCAAACGGTCTTCAAATGATGTAGGGCTTGGAACTACTGAAGCATTCATTGAACTCTAAGACCGTGCTGACGGATATCCTTAAAGTTGTATGTCTGATCTTATAATTCAAGTTGAACTATGTACATTTGGTTGAAATGGATCAAAATGATAGAAAAACAATTATATACTTAAAGTTGTATGTCCGATGTTATAATTTATACTTTGTCAAAATACAACAACTTATAATATATGTTTTGTTTTGTATGCTCAAATCGCAAGTTTGTTTTAAAATGCAAACTTTATGTCGCAAATTATGCAACTTATTGCCTATCAAAAAGGTACACAACAAGCTGATGAAGATGATGATTCGGACGAGGACGATGAATAGGATAACGGTTAAGTAGTTAAAGTTTATTTTAACGACATTTGAAACTGAAGTTAAACAATGTATTTAGCATAACATATTTAGTTAAACCTCGTATTGTACTTCTTAATACTATTTGTATGTTTATGTTATTTGTGTTGTTGGGAAATCTGAAAATCTGGGTTTATTTTTACACAGGTTTATTCGTTTTATAAAAATAGAAAATTAAAAAATAATAAAAAAATTTAAAATGAAAAATTAACTATTAGTGGCGACGTATGTCGCCGCTAAAAGGTCATTAGCGGCGATGTCTTTAGCGGCACTCTTCAGCGGCGACAAGGTTTCCATTAGCGGCGAGTCATTAGTGTGTCGCCGCTAATTGTTGGACCAAAAGAACCAATGAGCCAAGATCAGGAAAACCTCTAAGTCCCACATGACATCACAACAACAGCTGAAGACTCCCATCAGCTGTTCTGACAAAGTCTGAAGAATCAACAGCTGAAGTTCAAAGAACTGAAGTACAACAGCTGAAGATCCCAAAGTAATGAAGACAAGTACTGAAGTCTAAAGTACTGATAAACACAAGTACTGAAGACTTCAAGTACTGAAGACAAGTGCTGAAGATCAAAGTCTGAAGAACTGAAGAACTGATGAACAACTGCTGATGCACAAAGTCTGATGACAACTACTGAAGTCATCAGCTGATGAAACATCTGAAGACTAAAGTCTGAAGACCAAGTGCTGAAGTTTCAGAGTTTGTCACAACAGCTGAAGAAGTCTTCTTCAGTTGTTGTGATGGTTTTTCCTTTTCAGTAGTTTATTTACTTTCAGTAGTTGTACAACAACTGAAGAGCATGTTCTTCAGTTGTTATAGTATCAGTAGTTATAAACGACTGAAGAGGTTGTTCTTCAGTCGTTGTAGGATTTCAGTAGTTTACTTTTGTCAGCACTTAGGAACTTTTGTAAGAAGATGTCAGTTGTTGACATCTTCAGTAGTTTTATGTTTTGTCAGTTGTAATTTGAATATTCAGTGATGTCAGAAAAAGGACATCACGCCCATCCTTTTGCCGCCTATAAAAGGATGGGTAACCATACTGTTTTAATTGCCGAAACGTGCGAACCAATAGAACATTTATTGTTTTGCAGAAACTCTTCTCTCTATGTTCATGCTTTAATTTGAAATATCTTTTATGTTCTTGCTTTAATTGCTAATTAATGAGCTAAATCCGCTGCAAACATAATCTAATTGATCAACGAGAGAGGCTGAGATCCTGTCAAATGGTATCAGAGCAGGTTAATCATTGATCGATTTCATCATTGATCATTTGAAACTGCTCTTTTGATCTCTCAGTTTGATCGAATTAGCAATTTGCAAGAGTTAGTCATAGAGAGTAAGTTTCTGCTGTTTCCGGCCAAAATCTTGAGGTCTTTTGGTGGTTTTGAGTTACGATTGTCGTGTTTAAACTTGTTCTTGACCAAACCCTGAGATGACAACACCAACCAATGATCCTCACAATACTGGTTCCGCAACCAAGCCTCCGATGCTGGTTAGGAACGAGTATAACATATGGCAAAGACGTATGCTGCACCACTTGGCTGTCAACAGTGCTGGTTGTTGGAAGTCAGTGGTGCATGGGCCATACAAGCCTATGGTGAACGTCCCGGAATCTAATGAACAGGTTGCGAAGAAACCTGAACAGTATTCGGACGAAGATCTAAAGCTGTTTGAAATTGATGCTAGAGCCCATGGAATTTTAGCCATGGCCATTCCAAACGAGATATATTCAGGGCTCTTGCATCATGAGTCTGCTCATGACCTATGGGTTGCTCTAAAGGAACAATTTGGAGGAACTGATTCGGTCTTAGCAAACAATAGGGAAATCCTTGCCCAACAATATGAGACTTTCTCATATAGAAAGGGTGAGACTCTGACCCAGCAGTTTGAGCGGTTCTCTTGTTTAATCTCTGAGCTGAAGATGGTTAAACAAGAGTACTCCAAAAGCCAGATGAACAACAGGTTCCTCAGGTCATTGCCTGAGAGATGGGACACATATACCATTGTCCTACGCTCTAGTGCTGACCTTGACACTTTATCTCTCACCCAACTTCATGGGAAACTACTCACTTTTGAGAGAGAGGTAGAGCAAAAGAGGAAGTTGTCATCTTCTGGCAAACTTGCTGATGACTTTGTCCAAGGTAATGCTGCCTTGATAAGTCATGAGTCAGAATATGCTTCATCAGAAAGTTCTTATGATGAGCATATTGATTTCTCTACAAACTCAGAACAAGCTTTTGTTGGTGTCAGTAGTTCAGGAGGAGGTGGTGACAACTTGTGTTTTCTGATGGAGGATTTGAAGGGCATTCCAGATGATGATCTGGAAGAGATGGATATTTTGAACCAAATGGCAATGATAAATATCCGATCTCAGAAGTTCTACAAAAGAACTGGTAGGAAATTCCCAGGACTCTCTGGCAAAACCAAAGTTGGTTTTGACAAGAGCAAGTTGAGGTGTCACAAGTGCCAAAGGCTTGGACACTTTGCAAGAGAGTGTAGATCATCTGGATCTAACTCATCTGCACCCTTTGTGACTTTTCCCAGCAATAGCTCACAGCACAAAGGGTAACCTTCCTACAGTTCTCCCCATCCATCTCAAGCACAAGCACCACCTGCTTATTTTGTGCCACAGGGTCATATGCCTTATCCTTACCCCTGTTACTACATGCCTCAGCCTGGTCAACCTCAAGCACCCCCGGCTCAACCACCTCATGCTCTTCCAGAGCCTCATTCTTCCCAATCTCATCACCACACACAACCTCAACAACAAAGCTTTTTCACCCCAAATGCTGTTGACTGGAGTAGTCTACCAGAAGAGCTATCTGGTCAGGAACCACTACTCCAAGGTGCTGGTCAACATGGTGGTGATCAACCTTTTGGAAATCTTGCTCTGATGGCCCTTGATTCTACTGAAGGGTCATCATCCAATGCCTCATCTCAGGTATCCACTGAGGCAAAAGCCAAGCTTTGTTCAGAGTCATGCATAGCAGCATTTGCTTCTATTAGAGAAGCAAATGTAGCTTTAATAGATAAAAATCTTGAGCTTGAGCACACTATTTCCAAAAGAAAAGCTGATTTTGAGGTTGTTCTAAAAGATAAAAATGATGAGATTTACAAGCTCAACTGCCAAATCAAAGATAGTAAAGCTAGGGAAGATGTACTTCTAGAGAAGTACAAGGACCTCAAGGAAACTCTTGCGACCACCCAAGTTGAGTGTGATCGATGGGTGCAATCTTGCAAGGGTTTTGAAATGCTTCTTAGCAAGCAAACAGCTTCCAATGTGAAGTTTGGCATTGGTTATAATCACACTGCTCCTCCCACAGACTTCATTTCAAGAGCAGAAGTTGAATCTGATGGGGAGAGCAATAACCAATCCTTCTCATCATGTGACTTACTATCCTCTAAATCAGCATCATCAGAGATAGACTATCACATGACCAAAAGGCTGATCAACTCAGGAGTTGTCACTAGAAGTACTGAAGGTACTGGAGAGCAAGTGACAACATCTGAAGTTCAAACCTCAAATACTGTTAGCACTAAAGAGAAGAAAACTAACAGTAGGAAAGGTTTGAAGACAGCTAGAGAGGATACCAGGAAAGCAGTCACTAGGAAGAAAACTGCTAGTACTGATGACAAACAGCTGAAGAACAAGTCTTCAGCAGTTAAATCCTCTTCAGCTGATGATCAGCATAAGATGAAGAAAAAGCCATGTGAGATATGTGGCTTGTTCAATCATCTTACTGATGATTGCTGGTACAAAAGGGGTTCCAAACTCAAACAGAAGGAGCAAATTACTGAGAGCATCAATAAAATGAAGAATGAGTTTGAAACCAAGTTTGTACTGGCAACATCCAAGCCTGAAATCCCTAGGGCCAAAGTTAAATCCAAGAAGGTAGGGATTACTCAGGCAACAGCTGAGGTTGCTCAGAAAAAGATGGTACAACATAGGAACTCATCATCAGCAAACTCCAATATGTCTGAAGAGCTGAAAGCCCTATCACAGAATCAGACACAATTGGTGATGATGGTTCAGCAGCTAGTGGGAAGAGTCAACCACTTAGATGCTCCTGTGTTGAAACCACAGAAAAGGAAGTCCAAGCCAAAGGGTTCCTCTTCTGTACCATCTTCTTCACCTCAAGCTGTCACTCACAACACACCTGTTAGTGCTACACCTGTAGATGAGAACAGACCCAAAGCCAAGCAGGTTTGGGTCTCCAAGACTAACTAACACATGGTTGTGTTTGCAGGGTTCTTCAACATGCCATAGAAGCATCTGGTATGTAGACAGTGGAGGATCCATGCATATGACTGGAAGCAGCTCCCTTATTAATGACTACTCTCAAGGAAAGAAGGGATTTGTTTCTTTTGGCAATGATGCAAAGGGTTACATCATCGGAAAAGGCTTTGTTTCCAACGGGGAAATAAGGTTTGATGATGTTAACCATGTGGAGAATCTCAAGTACAACCTCTTGAGTGTCAGTCAAATGTGTGACAAAGGCCATGTTGCCCTTTTCACAAGCCAGAACTGTAGGATTCTGTCATCCAAAGTTCTGAGTTTGATTGACAAGGCATTGGATGAACACACTCTCCTGAAGTCCAACAGGACAGGAAGAGTGTATGCCTTAGATCTTTCCAAAAAGATGGATCTAAAAGGCCATCCTTGCCTATTCTCCAAGGCATCTCCTCAAGAATCTACACTATGGCATAGAAGGCTGGGTCATGTTAATTTCAAGAACATGAATCAGCTTATAAGCCATGGTTTAGTAAGAGGATTGCCTCTGAAGGAGTTCAAGTGTGAAGATGACTGCACTGCTTGCTTGAAAGGAAAACAACACAAAGTTTCATTCCCTTCAATAGAAGAACCAAAGTCCACTGCCTGCTTACAACTTCTGCACATGGATCTCTTTGGACCTGTCAGAGTAATGAGCATGGCAAAGAAGAAATACTGCCTGGTAATTGTGGATGATTACTCCAGGTTTGTATGGACTTTCTTCTTGCACTCCAAGGATGAAGCAGCAAAGACAATATTGAACTTTGTGTTACAAGTAGAAAAGCAGTATTCCCTGCAGGTCAAGTGTGTGAGGAGTGACAATGGAACAGAATTTAGAAACCACACACTTGATGACTTCTACCTGTCCAAGGGAATTAGAAGGCAGTTTAGCATTCCAAGAACTCTTGAACAGAATGGAGTGGTGGAGAGAAAGAACAGGACCCTCATTGAAGCAGCAAGGTCAATGTTGGCTGACTCAGGGCTGCCACTGACCTTTTGGGCTGAAGCTGTCAATACAGCTTGCTATGTACAGAATAGAGCCTTAGTAAATAAGAGGTTGATGAAGACTCCCTATGAAGTTCTTCATCATTTGGCCCCTCTTATTTCATTCTTTAGAGCCTTTGGGTGTCCTTGTTTCATTCTCAACACTAGCAACCCACTCCATAAGTTTGCTAGTAATGTGGATGCAGGGTACTTTGTTGGTTATTCATCAACTTGCAAAGCATACAGAGTCTTCAACTGTAGAACCAAAGGGGTTGAAGAAACTTTGCATGTTAAGTTCAATGAATCTCCAAAGGACAAGATTCCACAAAACCCTGTGGAGCTGTTTGATCTGGACATACTGCAATATGTTCCTTATCAACCTCCATCTGTTGAGCCTGTCAACAGATCTCCACCTGGTGGTACTGAAGATGATGAAGTCAGTACTCACCTCTTCAAGTTCAGTGACAACCTGCCTAATTCCACTGAACCTGATGCTCCTGTAGCCTCAGCAGCTCCATCCACTACAAATGCTGATGAGATTTCTGCTTGCTCTACTTCATTTGAGCTGCCATCCTCTACATGGTTTCAGGAATCTCCATCACCATCTGTTGCTGCTGATGGGTCTACAAACACTTGCACAGATATCATAGTTTATCAAGAGCTCAAGAATCACCCCACTTCACAAATCATTGGTGATATTCATGCTGGAGTTTCAACCAGGAATCAATTGTCCAACTTCTGCTTCTATGCTCTCTTCATCAGTCAGCAAGAACCAAAGAACTATCATATTGCTTTAAAAGACAATGGATGGGTGGAAGCTATGCAGCTTGAGCTACTTCAATTCAAGAAACAGCAAGTGTGGGAGCTTGTTCCATTACCCAAAGGTAAGTGTGCTATAGGCACCAAGTGGGTATTCAGGAACAAAACAGATGAGAAGGGCCAAATTGTCAAGAACAAGGCCAGACTGGTTGTTCAAGGGTTTGCACAGGAGGAAGGAATCGATTATGATGAGACCTTTGCACCTGTGGCCAGACTAGAAGCAATTAGACTGTTCCTAGCTTATGCTGCCTTTCACAGTCTCAAAGTTTATCAAATGGATGTCAAAAGTGCCTTCCTATATGGAAAAATCAAAGAAGAGGTTTATGTGTGTCAACCACCAGGCTTTGAGGACAATAAACATCCTGATTGGGTGTACAAGCTTGATAAGGCTCTTTATGGGCTGAAGCAAGCACCTAGAGCCTGGTATGAGACACTCTCAACCTTTCTTCTAGAGAACAAGTTCACTAGAGGCACCATTGATAAAACCTTATTCATCAAGACTGTGGGACACCATAAGCTCCTTGTTCAGATTTATGTTGATGATATCATCTTTGCATCCTCTGATCCAAAGTTATGTGATGAATTTACAAAGCTTATGAAGCTGAGATTTGAAATGAGTGCTATGGGAGAATTACAGTACTTTCTGGGCTTGCAAATCAAACAACTGGATGATGGAATCTTCATCCATCAGTCCAAGTATACCAAAGAGTTGCTGAATAAGTTTGATTTACAATCTTGTAAGCCCTGTTCTACTCCCATGAGCAGCATCACACAACTAGATGTTGATCAGAAAGGTAAAGCGGTTGATGAAACCCTTTACAGATGTATGATTGGGTCCTTGATGTACCTTACAGCTTCTAGACCAGACATCATGTTTTCAACATGTGCTTGTGCTAGATTTCAGGCTGCACCTAAAGAATCCCATTTGATTGTAGTCAAAAGGATCTTTAGATATCTGCAAGGTACCCAATCACTAGGACTTTGGTATTCAGCTGGGCATTCATGCAAATTAGTTGCTTTCTCTGATAGTGACTATGCAGGATGCAAAGTCACCAGAAAATCCACTTCTGGTGGTTGCCAATTCCTAGGCAATTGTTTAGTTTCTTGGCAGAGTAAGAAACAAACATCCATTGCTACATCCACTGCTGAAGCTGAGTATATAGCTGCTGCAAGTTGTACCTCTCAAATACTCTGGCTTCAGAACCAACTTCTGGATTATGGCATTACTGAGACTAAGACTCCATTATTAATGGATAGTGCTTCAGCTCTTTGTATTGTTAAGAATCCAGTCCAGCACTCTAGGACCAAGCATATTGAGATCAGACATCATTTTATCAGGGATTGCTATGAGAAAGGTCTGATTGATCCTAAGTTTGTGCCTAGTGCTGATGAGCTTGCAGATATTTTTACTAAGCCTTTAGATAGTGCCACATTCCAAAATTTGGTACTAAGGCTTGGTATGCTGCAGCTTGAATGATTTGACCTATGCTGGTACTCTTAGTTCACAACTACTGAAGAGCAAAGGTCAAATATAAGTACTGATGAGTAATTTAGTCTTCAGCTCTTTCACAACTACTGAAGACTAAACTGACTCAAAGTACTGATGTACATTATTTATTGAAAAACAACTGATGTAGTGAAGTGGATTACAACTACTGATGTATGATTTTCAATTAAATAAGTACTGAAGAACAAATTTTGGTAATAAGTACTGATGTGTAATCTTACACAAATACTGAAGACCAAATTTGTTCACCAGCTCTGAAGAATATTTCATCAGCACTTGTGAACATCTGATCACAAGAGCTGAAGGCATAAATATTCACAAGAACTGAAGGGTCAATGAAACAACTGAAAATCAGCCAAAGAGCTGATGAGTAAGTGTGGAGGCTAGTATGAAACAACTGAATTGACGGAAACAGCTGATGAGTCATTTCTTATCAGCTGATAACTGCTGATGTTTCATACACAAACAACTGAAGGACAAAACCATGTCTTCAGTAGTTCACAACTACTGATATCAGTAGTTCACAACTACTGAAGGCTAACACCAAGTCCTCAGTTGTTTACAACTACTGAAGCAATACCATGTCTTCAGTAGTTCACAACTACTGATCTCAGTAGTTCACAACTACTGAAGGCTAAAACCAAGTCTTCAGTTGTTACAACGTCTGAAGAAGAATACTAGGTCATCAGTAGTTTATAACTACTGAAGACTGACAGTAACTCTTCAGACGTTCACAACATCTGAAGGACAAAACCAAGGTCTCAGTAGTTTCAACTACTGAAGACTAATACCAAGTCCTCAGATGTTACAACCACTGAAGGTTAAAACCACGTCATCAGTTGTTACAACAACTGATGACTAACACCAAAACCTTCAGTAGTTTTATTTCAACCTTTGCCCTACCCTATAAATACCCCATGTTCAGAGCATTTACTCCCCACTTGACCTAATCCTTACAAACCTCTGAAATTCCCATACACCATTAATGACGAACATGCAACTGAAACCTCGACACAACTGTGTCGCCCATCTCACCAAGTCGCCATTATGGCCCAAATTTCATCAAGCCGTAGATCTCATGCACGACTCACCTTACAAAACGGCTTTTCTTTTGAACCCCACCTTATACACCGACTCCTTGACGGAGTTTTGGACCAATGTAACCGTTCAAACCGGAGAGCAGAATGCCGAGGTCTCTCTCCGGTCCTCCGTCAACGGCAAACCGGTGGTTATCACTCCAGCTACTCTACGCCAAACCCTAGAGCTGGATGATGCCACTCACCCAACCTCCTATCCCAAAGGTACCCTTGATCTCTCCTTCACATCTCATGACTATCAGGGTAACCTCTCCGCCTCCACCTTGTTGAAGAAACACCTTCCTGACCCCCAACGACTGATTTTTCACATGGTGAATGTATGTCTGGCTCCCAAGACCTCTTCGTGGGACCAGATGTCCACAAGGTGGCAACAGGTATTGTATTCTATCCTTGAGAAACAACCTTTAAATTTTTCTGAAATTTTATTTTTGGAACTCAAGGACATGGCCACAAAACCTTTTCCTAACCGTTGGAACTTATATCCACGGTTCATAATGGCCATGATCAAATACCAGCTTCAGGCTGAGGGACTAGTTGGCACTGGGGTCCCTGCCATGGCTGTTCAAGCCGAGGTATACTCCAGGCACAACTCCGACCAAACACTGAAACAGGCTGGCCGGCTGCGAAAACCCACGCAGCTGGAACCCACAGCCTCCACCTCCAAATCCAGAGTCCCTACCAAGCCAAAAGCCAAAAAGAAGCCCACAAAGGCTACTCAGGGAGATGAGTCCCCTGAGGATGCCCCTGCCACACAAAGGCAGGATGTGCCTGCTGGCTCGATTCTCCCAGCAGGTACCACGACTCCACCCACCACAACCGCACAGGCTTCCTCTCAACAGGAGCCTGATGTAACCAATTTTGGGGCAACCACATTACTGGGGTCTTCCTCACTTGAGGAGGCTGCCATTGAAGAGCACAGTCCTCCCCATGTGCATACTGCTTCTAGCCCACTTACTGAGGAGACTGCCCCACTAAGCCCAACACTGGTAATAGCCAGAGTGCTGACTGATCTGAGCACTCCACCCTCTCCCCAGAAACCTATTACCACTGGGGAGACTCCAACCGAAGAGGGGGTGGGCACAAGTGCTGATCAGAGCCCACAGCACAGAGAATCAGTTCACTCTCCTAGTATGGCTAAGGAGAGAGAACAATCTGGTGAGGCTGCCACTTCCCCTGCATCAACATCTGAGCAGGGTGAAGCTGGTAACATCTCTAAGACCTCACCAGAGGCAATGGCCGATGATGGATCCAATCCTGAGGCCAGAAGTCCCCAGTACCAAGAACAAGGGGCACATGTCTTTACTGAGCCACACTCAGGACATGTTCATCCTGACAATGTCAGGAGGTCAGGTGATTCAGCTTATGCTGATGATGACCTGAGCTTCTTCTTTGATGTAGTTGCTCAAAACACTATCCTTGAGGATGAGATAAGCAGACTCAAAGAGCTGCTTGCTCAGATGACTCAGGATAGAAGTCCATCTGCTACCACTACCCCACAGATGGCACCTTCACCTGAAGGTCTCACATACACTGAGCCACTTCCACAAACTCAGCCACCAGCCCCTGCTTCTGGCACTAGCTCTCAGGGACAGAACCCCCCTGAGCAGCTGGATGCTATCCTCCAGAAATCCCTACCTCTCATCACACCCATGGTGGAGGTTGCCATACAACCCAAAAAGATATAGTTAACCAAACCCTTGATGAGAGGCTTCCCACATACATACAACCCATGGTGGAGGTTGCCATATCTAAGGCTCTTGCTGATAGTCAAACCCCAACCAATGCACCCAAAAAGGGGGAGACATCAGTGCAAGACAAGAGGAAGAGGGGTGAGGAGGAGAAAGAGGCAGAGAAAGAGGTGGTGGTAGAGAGGGAGTTGGCTGAGGAGACCAGTAGGGTGAGGGAGAAGGGGAAGAGGAAAGTGAGGGAGGTAGAGCAGATAGGAGTGGCTGAAATCCAAAAGGATTTCAGTTTCACTGATAAGAATAAGGGAGAGGGAAAGAAGGTGGCTGATCCTGATCTAGCAGCCCTTGTCAAGGAGGCTGATGCTGAACATAACCGTTCAATGAACAAAGTCATTGAACAGCTGTTCAGGCAAGGCTTTGACAAGGACACTGCTTTGCTAGATCAAGAGATCAGGAACATGGAGAGGAAAGAGATTGAATACCGATGGACTACTCATAGCCAAGAAGAAAGACAAAAACTTGAGGCTATGAGTAGGTTCACTTCGAAGTATCTGGGCAGACCAGTCCTTGATGTTAAGGCATGGACCAGGGACAGACTCTTGGCAATAACCACCAAGATCTGTTCGGCTGGTGATTTTACCAAAGGACTGGTTGCTGAGGCCCTATCTGAAGCCGGTGCTGGGAACAGGACACTGCTAGTAAAGCTAACCAAACCAGCACTTATCTCTAGGCTACTAGCAGTGCCTGCCAACATTCCCACACCAACAACCAAACCACAACCCACAAAACCAACCCCTTCACCATCAAAACCCGCAGCCAATGATCCACCCTTGGTGAAGAAGAGAAGGGTGTTGAGGCTGCAAGAAGAAGAAGATGAGGAGGATGAGGAGGATAGTCTGCCACTTTCAGCAGTTATACCTCTACCCAAAGCTAAACCACAAACCATCACTCCCACCTCACAGCAAGACACTGTGAGGGTTAAGTTAGAAGAGGAGGAGCAGCAAAAGAAACATGATGAGGAAATGCTGAAAAGCATTGACAAATGTTATGCTGCTTCGACCTCTATAATAAACATGCAGAAAGAGGCTCGGAGATTATTCACCTTGAAACAAACTTTTCAATATGAAAAGGATAAGGTGAGAACTTGGCCTGACCCAAGGGTGGCTCACAGGATAGTCAAGAAGGACATGCCTGTGAGGTACAAGAGCCAATTAAAGAGAATTGTAGATGAAGAGATCTCTGTGGCTCTTGTAATACCACCCTGGGAAATAGTAGAGGAATTCGAGAAAGCTTATAGAGCCGGCCAATCACCCTTTTCAATGCTAGATAATAGGGTGGTTAGGAAGGGTCTGGTCTATAAGAAGCTTGAGAATTTCCAGAGAAATGAGCTCAACCTGTTGTTGGAGGGTAAACATCCTGATGAGTTTGCTTATAGGCAAATCACAACAATTGAGCTCAATAATGGTAAACAGGTCAAGTTCATCTCAGAGCTGTACGGTCGGGAGGGATTATTTGATGGTATGCCGCCTGAAGAACTGTCCAAAGAAGAACAATTGATCTTTCTTCAGGCCTACACCCGAGAATCCTACCGACTTGTACATGGGAGGTAGATCTCATGGATGGGGTAACAGCTCTGTGTCCAATTCCCCAAGACAGAGCTCCCATCCATACTTAGCCAAACAAACACTTGAGACTACCTCTCCGGCCAGTGCTAATCTGGGTCAACTCCTAATCTGATCTAGGAGGAAATAGACCAATCTTTATGCCACCAATAAGTGGGACATCCAATAATTAGAGATTTTGGCTGCATTGGTTCAGGGGGAGTTTGTTGGACCAAAAGAACCAATGAGCCAAGATCAGGAAAACCTCTAAGTCCCACATGACATCACAACAACAGCTGAAGACTCCCATCAGCTGTTCTGACAAAGTCTGAAGAATCAACAGCTGAAGTTCAAAGAACTGAAGTACAACAGCTGAAGATCCCAAAGTACTGAAGACAAGTACTGAAGTCTAAAGTACTGATAAACACAAGTACTGAAGACTTCAAGTACTGAAGACAAGTGCTGAAGATCAAAGTCTGAAGAACTGAAGAACTGATGAACAACTGCTGATGCACAAAGTCTGATGACAACTACTGAAGTCATCAGCTGATGAAACATCTGAAGACCAAAGTCTGAAGACCAAGTGCTGAAGTTTCAGAGTTTGTCACAACAGCTGAAGAAGTCTTCTTCAGTTGTTGTGATGGTTTTTCCTTTTCAGTAGTTTATTTACTTTCAGTAGTTGTACAACAACTGAAGAGCATGTTCTTCAGTTGTTATAGTATCAGTAGTTATAAACGACTGAAGAGGTTGTTCTTCAGTCGTTGTAGGATTTCAGTAGTTTACTTTTGTCAGCACTTAGGAACTTTTGTAAGAAGATGTCAGTTGTTGACATCTTCAGTAGTTTTATGTTTTGTCAGTTGTAATTTGAATATTCAGTGATGTCAGAAAAAGGACATCACGCCCATCCTTTTGCCGCCTATAAAAGGATGGGTAACCATACTGTTTTAATTGCCGAAACGTGCGAACCAATAGAACATTTATTGTTTTGCAGAAACTCTTCTCTCTATGTTCATGCTTTAATTTGAAATATCTTTTATGTTCTTGCTTTAATTGCTAATTAATGAGCTAAATCCGCTGCAAACATAATCTAATTGATCAACGAGAGAGGCTGAGATCCTGTCACTAATAGTAATAGCGACGAAAATGCCTACTAATAGCGGCGACAGATGTCGCCGCTAATGGTCTTCTTCCTTGTAGTGGATGTCTTTCTTGGTAAAGTGGTTGACAAAGATGATGATCTTGAAAACGTCTAAAAGTTATGTTAAGTGATGGTTATGGACAGGCCTGTTAAAAATTGACATCTTTTATGTTTTGATTTGGTTGTTTAGAGACAAAATTAAGTACCCTCAGAATTTCCCATGATGGACGTGTGTTTTTATCCGAAACCCCTTCAATAAGAAATGGTTTATTATTCTTATCTTAAGCATAGCCCTATCTCATTCTTGATCAACTATACATCAAGAATGCCTTTTTACATGGAAAACTACATGAAACGGTATATATGCATTAACCCATGGGCTTTAGAAATCCTCAATTTCCTATCATGTTTCCTTGCTAAAAGAAATCGATCTCTTTACAGGCTAAAATAGGCCCTAATGTTTGGTACTAAAGATTTGTAGATATTGTATCCACATTGGGGTTCCATCATAGTAAGTGTGATCATTTTTTTTTGTTCATTTACAAACAATGAAACCAAACGAGCGTGCATTCGTTTATATGTCAATGATGTCTTACTCGTCACCTCATGTAACGAGTTCGATGCTAATTTATTTAGCACATGCACGCCAAATTTTCTATATAATATTTGGGACCTCTTAGCTACTTTCTTGGCATTTCAATAACCCGACATTGAGACTCATTTTTTATATCGTGATAGAAGTATACTAATGAAATACTTGAACAAGTGGGTGATGGACTAGATTACCACTAGTTTGGCTAATGCTTTGCAATATTTTACATTTACCCGACCGAATATAACCTTTGTAGTTTAGCCTATATGCATACGCATCCCCTGCGCACGACACTCATGAACATATTGAAGCACATACAACGCTATATTAAAGGTACAATTCCCTACGTTTTAACTCTCACAAAATCGGCGAGTATTTATCTCACTCCATACACCAATGTCGATTGGGCTGGCTATTCTAATACACGTCATTTAAAATCCGGATATTGTGTCTATTTAGGTGATAGTTTCATTTCATGGTCTTCAAAACGTTAACCAATTCTCTATCATTTGAATGTGGAAGCCAAATACTGTGGGGTAGCGAATGTTATTTCAAAAGTTTGTTGATTATAAAACATCTTGTTAAAAACACAAAACCTAATATCGTTCCACATTAATGTACAAAACATACTGAAATGGACTGTCATTTCGTTCGGGAAAATGTTGCACGTTGTCAAGTTTGACTTCCACCTATATGAAAATATATCATAAGGTGCGTAGCCATATAGGGCAGGCTAAAAACCGCCCCTTATGGCGAAATTATCCGCCCCTTTTACCTTTTTTTGTACTAGTGATATTCTGTCCATATATCACATAGCTGATATTTTTACCCAATGCGACCCTCCTACTTTTGACTGGCAAGGGGTATATTTGAACAAGTATAAAATACATTTTTGTAAATAGATATTATGAATATTAAATGTGAATTATTATAAATGGAGAAGGCAAGCAATTTCATAATTTCTATTAGCAACGCTAACTTGAGTGATAACTGGTATTCTATAAAATCCAGGAGTATGGTAAGTAAAAAATACATTTAGTTACAATAGTGAACAAAACTATTATTAATAAAGTTGGGATGTTGTATTAGCTTTTATCTTCGATACATATAGTTATTAATGCATATATAGAATTGACGTAGGATCAAATTGTACTATTTCTTTGACGCATCTTCTTATTTTAAAGAATGTCAACTATGTTATTGTTATAAGATACATTTCTAAAACTATAATATAATACTATGGAATTTGAAAACGAAGATCGTTTTATTTAATTTTTTTAAGTTCTCAAGGATGACACTATGTAGACAGATTCGTCTAAAAGTAGTTTCCAATTGTCCTATACTAATTTTATAGTGGTTATGACATTGGGATTTTTAGCTTGATTTGGTCCCTAATAATCCTTACTTTTAGAATCAGACTGGACTAGCGATAGATTGGGAACCTGTCTTAGAACTGGTCTGGTTATATGTATTTAGACAACTTTCAGTTGAACCAACTGGTTACCAGTTGGACGTTGAACCGGTCAAATAGAACCGGATTTCAAAACCCTTTTTATTTTTTTTCCTTTTGAAATCTTATTTTTTAATAAAGTTTAATAATTTTGATACATATTTTAGGTTAACTTGCTATTTAATATGGTGTTAAAGGTATAAATTCACTCTAAGGCATATGGTATTTTCATATTTTATTTTTCTAAAAGATATATATGGATAATATTAATTTTTTATATATGACGTCATCTGATTCTTAAATCCGGTTTAATAGATCCGACCGGTCCGACCGATAAACCTCTTAGATGACTCGTTCATTGCCCGATCCGGTTTTAAAAACATTGCTAATTATTGTCGACTTGCATCACTACTTTTGCCTGTCGTTGCCCATAGACATCCAAAAAAATAGAAGTGGTTGTGAGTGAAAAATAAAGAAAAGGTAATGATAATTGTATAAACATTATTATTTAATTGAAAATAAGAGAAAAAATTTATGACTTTTGGCGTAATTATCAGATTAAAGATAAGAAATCTAATACGAATGCTCTAAAACACGTTTCAACACACGCTTATTTTACCAAACCTGTTTTAACCAATGTCGTGTCAACCCATTACGCAATGCTAACCGACCATTCTTTCAGGATTAATATCACCTAACAAAAATTAAAAAATATATATACCAAATCATTTTACAGCACTTCAAGAGTCAAAGTTTTTTCGAATGAATATTTTTCCACTAAGGATTTGAACCCTTATTCATATAAAGAGTGATACAATTTCTACACACATTTTTAGGCTATTAACTAGTAAGTGGGTGTTTAGGAGTGCTTTTTTTACTGACTTTTTAACTTATTTAACTTTTGAAAAGTTAAAAAGTTATTTTATAGTGTTTGAGAATATTATGATCGTGAGGGAAATAAGTTAATAAGTCACTCCATACTAACTTATTGACTTATTGAAAAAGTCAATAAGTCAAAAAGTTGTTTTTAAAAGCAATCCCAAACAATGATTTCGAAACCGTACCGGACCGGCCGGTCCGACCGGTTCGACCGGGAACCGGTGATGAAGCCGGTTCGGTTCGGTGGTTTTGGACCGTTTTCGGTTGAACCTGCCGGTTCGTGCGGTCGACCGGTCCGACCGGAACCGGCGAACCGGGTTGAACCGGTTTTTGGAATTTTTTTTAATTTTAATAGAAAAATATTATTGGATATGGATTAAGGAACACCGGTTCGTTAATTTGGACTATGTTTACTTGAATGGTATGTATTTTGGATGTTGTTTTGGATTAAGGAACACCGGTTCGTTAATATAAATATTTGGAATTTTTTTATATTTTTTTAAATATTTATGACGTCATCCGGTTCGTAATCCGGTCCGACCGGTGCGACCGGTCCGACCAGTGAACCTCTAGGCCGTCCGGTTCGCTTTCCGGTCCGGTTTTGAAAACATGGATCCCAAACACCCCTAAGTAGCAACAAATCGGATTTTGGTTACCATTCTAGTAAACGACTCTTTTCTTATTAATGAAACTAGACAAAAGGAAACCTTCATAATAATATATATTTTTACTAAACAAAATACTAATCGTAACATAAATCAAACTCTATTAAATAATTAGATTGGAATTACAGGCCGTTGGTATCGCAGATTATATTAACACATAACAAATCCCAATTAGAACGTTAAGAAGAACCAACAAAAGCATGATATGTAGAGACACAATCGTGTCAAACCAAATCTTTATAGGAATTACCTTTTGGAGTTTTGCAAATAGACCCGGTTTTGACTTTCAATTCCAAATAATTTTGATGGTACTTCAAAATCTTTAATCGGATAAAAAAAGAGGTATCAATAACGAATATGTAAACTATTATGAAATTCATACTAAAAATCATATGAAAAATGAATATTTCAAACGATTAGATGAATCCTTTATATAAGGGTAAAATATTGCATTGATTAACCTAATAATTGTATCGGTTCGGTTGGCGTTTAAACAACTTGACAGCTGTAATTGGTTATAGCTACTTTATTAGAAAGTACCATCGGTAGAAACCACTCTCAGTTACTACTGAACTTCATCATCTACCAAACATAAAGTTTATACCTAAATTTCATTTCATACTAGTTGAAAACCGAAGTTGACACTTATAACTAGAGATACTACCAAGGTACTTTTCCAATTATCTTTCCAACAAAATTTTTTCCAAATCAACTTCCAACGCAATATAACTTTCTCACAATTTCTAGTCATTACTAAGCTTGACCCGACCGAGGGCTTTGTCCCTTAGACCCTTCCAAAGGCTCCCGACCTTGGACCCAACTATTAGGGGTGCATCCCCCAGACCCCATTGTCTAGTGCTTAATACTTGAAATCATGATGTACGTAACACCCCAAAATTTCCAAGAATCAAAGAGGGGATGAAGTTTTCGCTCATGAGGTAATAGTTTTTCGCTCATGAGGTAATAGTTCAGGAATTTCTCGCACGAATTAATGTTTTCGTGCGAGAACATGCTTGAATGGAGAAAACTAATAAAAAGAAGGATGCCCCTTGCACCTTTCACGTGAAAAACAATGTCAATGCATCCAAGAAAGAGAGAGAGAGAGAGAGAGAGAGAGAGAGAGAGAGAGAGAGAGTTAGAGAGAGAGAGGCGAAAGCCAGAGAGAGAAAGTGAAAACGAAGGTGATCGAGGTAAAAAATCTCATGTTTGTTTAATGCGAGAATGAATGAAAAGATGATACTTTTATTACTTAAACATGTAGATTTGTGTGTTTAAGCTCTCGGTTGGTAATGTTTCTCTTACAATCATCTTAAGGTGAGTTCCAGTCCCATTCTTTTACATGTTTTCTACGATTTGGGCTAATATGTATACTTTGATGATTGTTTACACAAAGTATGATAGTTTTGATGACATATAATGTGTTTGCACGTAAAAATAGTCCAAAAATCGACAACTTTGGGCTGAAGTTTTGAGCAGAAGCAATGTTTTTGCATGAGTTGATAGGTTCTTGCATAAGGAGATTATTGCCTGATAGTTCTCGCGCAAAACATAGTTCTCACGCAAAACATAGTTCACGCATGGTAAAGTTCTTGCTAGTTCACGCATGGTAAAGTTCTTGCGTGAAGTATAGTTCTTGCATAGTGAAGTTTTCACACAAATCATAATTCCTGTATAGTAGGGTTCTCGTACGTCACCATTGAATGCATGACTCTTTTAAAGTATGTACATAATTTCCCTTGCATAGTATATAGATAAAGATAGTAGAAATGATGATTGATAGCTAAGAAAAAAAATGTTAAATAAAGTACTAATGTTGAAATAAAGTGAAAAAAAAAGAATTAACAATAAGAATAGTAAAGTTCACATGTTAAACATTAAAGAAGTTGGATAATAATTCAAGAATAGTTACACCATTAAAGCACAATTGCGAAAACGTTAAGGTGTCCTTAAAAAGTCTTGCAAGCATAGAGGTCTTGACGTATATCAAGCATCAACATAGGAGTCTTGCGTAAAGGCAAGCGATAGGAGTCTTACATGTGTTGCAAGCTAGATGGAGTCTTGCGTAATGACAAGTGATAATCAAATCTTGTGTTTTACACGAGCAATAGCTAAAGGAGTTCCTGCCAAAAAAGAGATAATGATAACGATAAAATAAAAGTAAAAGTATGGTTAATAAATGAACATAGTAATAGCTAAAGAAGACCTACCTTAATGTAAGGACATTGATAAAGTCTAAAGTATATTAAAGTATGATTAAAGCTAAAGTTTAAAGTAACTCTAAAGCATAATGAAGAAAGTCGGTTAATGGATAAAGTTTAGTTAAAGTATTTTTGTTAAAATAAAACTAGAGCTCACTCAGCGATTCTGACTTTTGTATGCATATTAGTTTGACAGATATGCTAAGTGAATAAGTTGTGAGCCTTGCATGGATCGGGAAGCTACCTGTCATACGGTCAAGACGAGCATCCTAGCATAGTTTTCTTATATTTAGTTAATATTATCTTGGTTTGATGTAATCATTGATTACAGACAAAGTTTAGTCAAGACAAAGTTTAACAACTTATGTTTCTGATATCCAAACTCAATTGTGAGGCTGACCGGAAATATGGTCTTACATATGATTCTCAAAACAAACATGCATTGCATATTTTCAAACTTGTTTGATGTTTTATTATGAAATCACATTTGATAAAATCATATTTGGTAATTAAGTAAACCCTATTGCCCATAGTAGCTTGATGACATTAATGCCACCAACATTCATCCCCTCTTTTAGTGTGATCGTTAATTTACTTAAAAGTATATCATAACAGAAAACAAACTTATGCATAAATAAAAATATTTTAACGATTGAATTTTCATCATAGTATATTACACATTTCAGATATTCGAATATTAGGGTGTGTCTATGATTAGATAATTTCTATTTATTTAAATACCTATAGATAATACACAACAATTTTAACAACTAAAATATTCTCATTCGACATTATATTTTCTTAGCCTCATGTACCTATCCTCCTATGAGCACATAGAAATAAAAAAATCAAACCGTATCCGTAATAGGTAAAAAATTTGAGTTTCTTAATATTTATTCAGTTTGGTTCGTGACCGTATCCAAACTGGTTATTTAGCTTTTCATTTTGATTAACCATTCCATAAATTTTGCTTATAACTAAATTCAACCTAATAACAACCGGTTTAATAAGATCACCGAACCAAACAAACTGAATAAATTTATTTGATTGGTTAAATTCAGTTTGGTTATCAAATTTATAATTCAAAGCTGAATAACACAAGACATGCGTCCAAGTGTCCAACTAAAATGATAATGGGCTAAATTGTCATCAATGTTGATGAGACCCCAGTCCAAGAGGTGCATGTTTTGGCCCATTCTCGGCCCAGCTAGTTGATATTAGCTGATATAAATTTCAATCTCACATGATGAAGCCCTAGGTAGCTGCTGCAATTTCTCTTCATTTCAACGCAGTGCACGTTTTGGACTCCATCTTCTTAGTTCTAATATCCTTTAATTTGTTTGATTTCATCACTCTGCAATTTTACATGATTTTTATTTTTTGTTTTGTGATTTTCAGTTAATCGATTGAAGTAGGCTGGGTTAACAATGGCGCCTGCGAAAGGTTAGCATTTCTTTCTCGTTCTAGTAGCTTATCGCTCTTATATTAGGCTGATTTTTGCTCAATTTGTGTTCTTATATCTGTTCAATAGCTTAGGGTTTATAAGTTTCTGGACTCGATTGTTACCTTTACCTTTGTTTTGCGTTTAGCAAACATAATTGCAGTTTAGTTGTAATCTTGTTGAATTACTTTGAGATTGTTGAGGTACAAAATTAAAGGTTCTTATTCTTTTAGGCACAAGTTATTAGGCTGTTTGTAAACTTGAAAACGGTTGACAGTCGTATCAATAGGCAATTTTTGTAACTAGTAGTGAGTTGAGGAACTGTTAAGCTGTTTGAACATAGAGTTTAGGATTTGAAAAGCCGTGGTTGATGGTTTGGTTGACGATTTGTAACTTGAAACGCCTATGCAAACCGGTGTGCTTATCTCGTTTTTTTTCTTCGTATTTTGGAATATGCTGTTATGCATCTATAATATATATTTAAACCGTCAAACTGAACTATTTTGGCTAGGCCAGCTGACTCGGCTGTTAATTTGCTGTGTTTTGAAACTGTAGTTGGTCTTTCGGCTTATGGTTTTTGACAAGACTGATCCTGGCATTGATTATACCCTACTT
Source organism: Flaveria linearis (assembly GCA_024085815.1). Lineage (NCBI taxonomy): Eukaryota > Viridiplantae > Streptophyta > Magnoliopsida > Asterales > Asteraceae > Flaveria > Flaveria linearis. The sequence continues at coordinate 41,711,069 of CM044015.1, forward strand.
TAGTTTTTATATTTTATTAGAGAATCAGAGATTTTAACACCTAGGCTGCATTTTCAAAATATAGGATGAAACTGTAAACCCTACTTTACTTTTTATCATAGGAAGTAGGACTATCAACTTTGAATGTTCTACTCTCATTTTAGTGAATTAGTCTTCTTTCTAAATTATAGGTTGAAATTGTAAAGTGTTTACTTTTATACCTTCAGTTAGCACTTATTGTGTTATTGATTAGCATAAGGAAGTTTTGAATTTAGTACCTTTGGTTTTTTGTTTCAGCTGATGTTGCAAAGAAAGGTGATGCCAAGGCTCAAGCTTTGAAGACAGCTAAGGCTGTGAAGACTGGTTCAACTTTTAAGAAGAAGGCTAAGAAGATCCGCACCAAGGTTACCTTCCATCGTCCAAAGACATTGAAGAGTGACAGAAACCCTAAGTACCCTCGTATCAGTGCCCCTCCAAGAAACAAGCTTGACCACTATCAGATACTCAAATACCCATTGACTACGGAATCTGCAATGAAGAAGATTGAAGACAACAACACCCTGGTTTTCATTGTTGACATTCGGGCTGACAAGAAGAAGATCAAAGCTGCAGTGAAGAAGATGTATGACATCCAGACCAAAAAAGTCAATACTTTGATCAGGTATCGTTTTCAAAGAAGTTATACATCTCTCTTTTAGACGTTTAGTAACTAGAGGTGGCAAAGCTAGTGGGTTGGCTTGTTAAGGGTCTAATGGGGTCGTTTTGGTGCGTGTCAGGTTTGACTGACCCGCAACGTTTATTTGTCTATTATTTTTTTTCATAGAAGTTCATTTGATTTATAATTAATGTGCCAACTCTAAAAATTTTATGCATTAAAGTAGCAATTCGGATGGCTTTTCACTTCTTTTTCCTGTGTTCTTTCATGCATTTTTTAAATCCACTTTTATGATTACCATTTAACATAATGATTTGTTATTTGTTTGTATTTGTATTTCAGACCTGATGGAACCAAGAAAGCTTATGTTCGGTTAACCCCTGACTACGATGCTTTGGATGTCGCGAACAAGATTGGAATAATATAAGGTAAAAAAGTCTGTTCATTTTAAAGTTGGAATGTATGCTCACTGTTGCGGTTTTGTTAGTTTTATTGTCTTAAATATTACTTCACAAGTTTAATACCATTGTTGTCAATTTTGAACCAACTTTGCTAATGGAGCCTACCTTAGCTGCTTCAATTAATTTTGTTTGTTTTTGAGTTTATACCATAGTTTCTATTTATACCCACATATTGTTTGTTTTTGTTATTGAAACTGATGTACAGAGCTCCATCACAGGTATGTAAGCAATATGTTGACATCTTTGTGACATATTTACTCTGGTATTAATTTTGTTGGACTGATTGTTAAGTAAAAGCAGAGAGACGAGGACTGATGCAACAATCAGGTTAACTTTTTCACAATTAACTGATGCATTTTATTAAACCTGAAAACAACATAGGGATTGAGAAGATGCTTTCTTGATTATGGAATATTGATGACTAGGTTCAATGTGTACCAAAATCCTAAGGTCTTTTGTTGAGGGTACTGCAAAAAAAAGAAAAAAAAACCAGAAGAAAATCAACAAACTGGTGTTTGAATGCAACATAACATTTAAGTAGAGTACACAATGTACTAACAAATATTATGTTACTTTAATCCTTGTACAAGGAAGATATTATGTTAATCATCAGGTATGATGTAAACCCTTTTATTGTAATTTGTAAGTGACCTGAACAACATAGCCATTGCCATTGGGTAAAGTAGTTGAATTAGTAGAAGGGGAAATAAAACTAAAGTTACATTTTCAATAGACGTCCATCGGCGTTTTTTGACAATGCAAGTTACTGGTGCTAAGTCGTAACTGCGAGAAGGGTTGTTTACGAGTCGAGCTGAACCGGGCGGACTTTTGCTTGTGCTTGGGTCGTTATAAACTGAACCAAGCTGATCGACTCGCTTATAATCGAGTCAAAAATTGAGTGAGCATTTATTAAGCATTAAGTTTTGAGCGAGCATTGAGCGAGTGGCGAACAATTTTAACGGCTCATGATGATGATAGTTATACGGTTTAACGTGCCAGATTTAAATTCACAAAAAGAAATAATGAATATCTTATATTTCAACTTTTTATGCCTTAAAAACAGTAATATTTCATAAATGACAATCTGGGTTAGGGATAATCGTTTAGCGGCTTCGGATTTTATATTTGGATTTAATGTTCATTTTTTCATTAGATCAATTGTCTAGTATGTGTAAATATAGATTTTCTATTTGTATATAATGAATCAAATATAGTAGAGTGGTATGTATAAAATTATAAATGTAATCGTATATTTGTAAATTTGTGGGTGTATATATAGTTATATATAAAAATTAAATTTAAAAATAATTGGAGCCGAACCGAATTGAGTGGACCTTTGCTCGTGCTTGGCTCGTTTACAAACCGAATCGAGCCGATTGTCTATTTGTATATAATGAACCAAATATAGCAGAGTGGTATGTATAAAACTATAAATGTAATTGTATATTTGTAAATTTGTGGGTGTATATATAGTTATATATATAAAAATTAAATCTAAAAATAAATCGAGCCGAACCGAATTGAGTGGAGCTTTGCTCGTGCTTGGCTCGTTTACAAACCGAATCGAGCCGATTGGATCATTTACAATCGAGCGGCAAATCAAACAAACATTCTTCGAGCCTTATCTGAGCGAGCTTTGAGAGTCGAGCTATCTAGATAACGCTAATCACGAGAATTGAACATCTAGACCATTACATGATAAAACCAAAGATTGTTATGGTTTGTGGGCTTGAAAATTTTATTTACGGTTCTAGGTTGGTGTAGGTCTAGAACCGTCAAAGGAGTTCCAAGACTGTGAGAACCTATCTTTTTTAAGAGGATAGATATCAATTATCCAGAATCATGAACCATCCTAAATTAAAATCGTAAGGTGGATTTAATAAATCAAACTATAGTTAATTACACTTTGTTTTGTCTTGCTTTTCGTTACTCGCTTGAAGTTGGTTCATGTTTGCTTCTTTGATGAATTTTGATCTCAAAGAACTAATAGTTACTACCATCGGAGGTAACTATGATCCACAATTTTAGTAGCAATTGAGTGTTAGTGGCAACTGTTTATAATCGTCTATCAACAAGCGATGAACACCAAGTGTGACTATTAGAAAATAAGCAGCTGTTACTCTTTCACACATTGTTGCATTTTACATCCTGATCATTATAATGGTGGTGTTTTTCAATAAGAATTTATGTGGAAAATCATTCTCATTGTAGATCTCTTACTATCTTAGCTTATTATTAAATATGTGTACATAATCAAATCCTTTAATCTAATACACAATTCAAAACTCTATCCAAGAAATGCTAACTTCACACCAATGTACATGTGACTACAATAACAAAGTACCACCTCCAACACCACATAATAATTTGCTCAGCAATAAATCTTATATCAATTGGTTTAAAAGAATACATCTTATTACTTTTCAAAATAAACGTCATGGGTTCGAGTACTTGGTGTAATATACTTCAAGTGAGCTAGAGGTTTTACCACAATGAGCATTTGGGAGGTGAGCTTCTCCTAGAATGGTGGGCGGGCTGGTCACCAGCGCTGTCTGTGATCGTTGACGTGCCGTTGGGTTTACCTGGGTGACCGGGCTTAAAAAATATTCGTTCACTGTTAAAAAAAATAAAGAAGTGGTTGGAAAATCAACTAATTAATATTCTAACTCACCACCAGCTGAGCTCAATTAATATTCACCATACACTTCTCTCCACTTAACCCCATCGAGCCGCTACTTAACCGGACTTGCTAATTCATCGGCCACATGTAATACCGGTTCATCGGCCGTTATCTCAGCATTAAGTTATAACACACACTACTCTTAATTTAACAAGACATTAAACATACACCCCCAACTAAATCAACTACCAAAACTAATTAATTAACTTTCGACACCAATTTTATTACCCCCAAAAACATGCCTCTTTACAGAATTACCATCGGATCTCCGGCGGAGGTCAGCCACCCTGATACCCTCAAAGCCGGCTTATCGGAATTCATCTCAACTCTCATTTTCGTGTTCGCCGGTGAAGGCTCCGGCATGGCTTACAGTATGTCACCACTCACGTCCCGTTTTTCTTGTTTTTCCCTGAGTGACATATCTACGTCACGTTAAATATTTTTTATTTTCCCTAGTCAGTAAAGAAAAAAAAGTGGATGGTCTTATTAACTTTTTTATTGTAACTTTTCATGTATTAATATTCGATATTGTTATTGTTTTGAATCAGGTAAACTGACGTATGGTGCACCAACCACTCCCGTGGGACTAGTGGCGGCGGCGATAAGCCATGGGTTCGCCTTGTTTGCCGCGGTGGCGATCAGTGCAAATGCTTCGGGTGGTCACGTGAATCCAGCTGTCACTTTCGCCTCGTTCGTAGGTGGCAATATATCTTTTCTTAACGCGATCGTGTATTGGATTGGTCAGTTGGCAGGGTCCGTTGTCGCGTGCGTGCTCCTACGGTACGCCACGGGCGGGATGGTAAGATCATAGAACCACCAAAACAATATTTTGAAGATTATTTCTATATAATAATAATATACTTTCGTAAGATATTGTGTATTATTGATCTGCTATTAACTAAAGTAGTAAAATGAAATTGTAGGAAACGGCAGCCTTTGGGTTATCAAAGGATGTATCTATTGCAAATGCGCTTGTGTTGGAGATTGTGATGACGTTTGGTCTAGTATACACAGTTTACGCCACTGCAGTCGACCCAAAGAAGGGTAATATCGGCATGCTTGCACCTATGGCGATTGCTTGGATCGTGGGTGCCAACATTTTAGTTGGTGGTGCGTTTGATGGTGCGTCCATGAACCCAGCGGTCTGCTTCGGTCCAGCCGTCGTGAGCGGGGCATGGGACAACCATTGGGTCTATTGGGCCGGTCCGTTTCTCGGTGCAACCATTGCAGCACTAATATATGACAATATCTTCATAGGTGAACCTGATCACATTCCTGTGGCCGATTATTGATCATATTTTTTGAAGTTTAATTTCTGGTTATCAAGGAGAACAATTAGTGATTTAATTTTGTTATTTTTGGAGATTAGACCAAGGTTTTTCAATTGGTTTTAGAGGATTAAATAAGATGTGTTGTTTGTTTTTGACAATCTTTATTAATTAATCATGTTTTGTTAAACTAGAATGGTTAAAGATGGTGTTACACTTGCAGTAACAAATAACCATATAAAAGTAATAAATTACATAAATAGTTTATGTAGTTTGTCAAAAGTAGCAATTTTGGAGTTGAACCTGTTGGAAATGTTGGTGGTTATAAGTTGGTTAAAAGTTTCAGGGGTCAAACTTGTCAATATGGAAAGTATTATATAGAGATGGAAGGTTCCTGCTGCAGTTAATAACTTGTTGATAGTAAAGGGACTGTTCTTGTAACTTTGGTTAATTTTTGGGTATTAATAGCTGGGTTATCGTTAATGTTAGTTAATCTCTCATTTTTCGTTTACACAGTTCATAATTCCTGATTCTTGATTTCTTTGTAATTGTTCTTAATCATTGATTGAATAAAGCATTTGAAGTGTTTTCAGTATTGATTGTGTTATCAATTGATTGTTAATCTTGTTAAGATTTCATCAATTGGTATCAGAGCCTCGTTTGGGGGTTTCCGCTCAAATTGAAATCGGAGATTTGCAATTGATTGATCGGCGAATTGCAATCAGTAAGAGAAGATGGTGTCTACGAAATTTGAGATAGAGAAATTCGATGGACGCAATGATTTCGGGCTATGGAGGGTAAAGATGCGAGCTCTGCTCGTTCATCAAGGGCTAGTGGATGCGCTTTCCGGCGTATCACCGGTGTTGCCTCCGATTGATGATAAGAACAAGGAAGCCTCAGAGGCTAAAAGAAAAGAAATCGAAGCGAAGTGGAAGGAAACACAAGAAAAGGCTCATAGTGCTATAATCCTAAGTCTTGGAGATCGGGTTTTGAGGGAAGTCTCAAAAGAGGCTACTGCTGCCGGAATCTGGATGAAGCTTGAAGGATTGTATATGACAAAGTCATTGGCCAATCGCCTCTATTTGAAAAAGAGGCTGTACACTTTTCATATGACATCCGGGCAGACAATAGAGGATCATACGGATGAATTTAACAAGTTAATTCTTGATCTTGGTAACATTGATGTTACACTTGATGATGAAGATCAAGCAGTCATCTTCTTGACCTCTTTACCCCCATCCTATGAGCATTTTGTTGATACACTCATGTATGGGAGGGAAACACTCTCTATGGAAGAAGGGTTGTCTGCAATTAATTCAAGAGAACTGAAAAGGAGGTCTGAGAGTTAAGATGATTCTAGTAGCAGTGGTTTGATGGCCAGGGGAAGAACTGATCAAAGAGGTTCAAAGACTAGACCTACTCACAGATCAAAGTCAAGATTTAAGAGGAAGTGCTATATTTGTCACTCAGAGAAACATTTGAAAAGAGAATGCCCGGAGAGGAAGAACAAGAAATGGGAATCTTCTAGTTCAAGAAATCAGGGTCATAATTCTCCGGATTCAGTTTCAGAAGGGTATGAAAGTTCTGATGTGCTGGTTGTTTCTAAGGGGAAATTGAGTGATGTATGGGTCATGGACTCGGGCTGCTCCTACCATATGACTCCCCATAGGGAGTATTTCAAGAACATTGTTATGGAGGATCTTGGGGAAGTTCAGTTGGGAGATGATAGACCATGTAAAGTTGTGGGCTATGGAGTTGTTATACTCAAGTTGCATAATGGGACTGCCATTGACTTGCAGAATGTAAGGTATATCCCTGAACTTAAAAAGAACCTTATATCCCTTGGTACTTATGAAAAAGAGGGATACAATGTGATACTTAGAAATGGTAGAGCCAAGGTTGTTAAGGGGTCCATGGTAATTCTTTCAGGAACTAGGGAAAGAAATAATTTGTACTTCTTAGATGGAAGTGCAGGATGTAGATCTGATTCTCTTGTAGTTGAAGAAAAAGAAAATAAGGCTATGTTGTGGCATAGAAGGTTAGGACATATGAGTGCCCAAGGTATGAAGGAATTAAAGAAACAAAATGTGTTGATAGATGTTGATAATTGTGATTTTGGGTTTTGTGAACATTGTGTAATGGGCAAATCACACAGGGTGAAATTCTCAACGGAATGCATTGTACACAGGGTGTTTTGGATTATATTCATGCTGATCTTTGGGGTCCAACTAAACATGCATCATTAGGGGGTGGTCATTACTTTCTGTCAATAATTGATGATTATTCTAGGAGGCTTTGGGTGTACATACTGAAACATAAGTATGAGACATTTTCAAAGTTTAAAGAATGGAAGTTAATGGTGGAAGCTCAAACTGGTAAACAGGTGAAGAAAGTCAGAACTGATAATGGGCTAGAGTTTTGTAGCCAAGAGTTTAATCAGTTTTGTAAGAATAGTGGTATTAAAAGGCATTTAACTGTACCAGGGACCCCTCAACAGAATGGTTTGGTTGAAAGGATGAATAGAACCATTCTTAACAAAGTGAGATGTATGTTGTCTGAATCGGGGATGCCAAAGTGTTTTTGGGCTGAGGCTGTAAGTACTGCAGTGTACTTAATCAATAGATCCCCTTCTTCAGCCATTAACATGAAAGTGCCTATGGAAATGTGGACAGGTGTTAAGGCTAGCTCTCAAGACTTTATCAATTGCTATAAAGACTTAAAGGTGTTTGGTTCTATGGCTTATGCTCATGTCAAACAAGATAAGTTGGATCCCAGGGCTATTAAGTGTATTGTTCTTGGTTATTCAGATGAAACAAAAGGTTATAGGTTGTGGAAGCTGAATAATGAGTCCAATAGAGTTTTTACTTGCAGAGAACCTTTAATGAAGGGAAATTGTACAAGGATGTTGTACATGGGTCTCAACAAGGGCAGGTACAGGGTATTCAGTTTGAGGTGGAGGATGTTGATAATAGTCATCAAATGACTAGTCATGCAATGCTTGATAGAGACTTTTCAAGCAGCAGTTCTGATGGCCATGCCGAAGGAACTACACAGCATGAGTCAACTAGGCAATCCTATAGCTTAGCTAAGGATAGGTCTAGGAGACAAATAAAGCCTCCATCAAGGTATAGAACTGATAGTGAATGTGATATTACTGCCTATGCTTTTATGACAGCTGAAAAGGAAAGTCAAGAGGAACCACTTACCTTTAAAGAGGCTATGCAGTCTATTGAAAAGGATAAGTGGTTGGAAGCAATGAAAGATGAGATGAAATCTCTGCATTCTAATCAAACCTGGGAATTGGTGGAGAGACCAAAGGGGCAAAAGATAATACCTTGCAAGTGGATTTTCAAAATTAAAGATGGGCTCAGGTATAAAGCAAGGTTGGTGGCTAAGGGATTTACTCAAAGAGAAGGAGTTGATTATAATGAGATCTTTTCACCTGTTGTGAAACACACTTCTATCAGAGTAATGTTAGCATTAACTGCACAATTTGATTATGAATTGGAGCAGTTGGATGTAAAAACAGCCTTTTTACATGGGATGTTGAATGAAACCATCTATATGGCACAACCTCAAGGTTTTGAGGTGGAGGGTGAGGAAGACAAAGTGTGCTTATTACATAGGTCATTATATGGATTAAAACAGGCACCAAGACAATGGTACCTTAGATTTGATGAACATATGGTTTCAAATGGTTTTAAAAGAAGCAATTATGATAACTGTATCTACTATAGGGAGTATAACAAAGGTCAATTTGTTTATCTCTTGTTATATGTAGATGATATGTTAATTGCTTGTAAGGATGTTGCTGAGATTGATAAGACAAAGGTGATATTAAAAGGGGAGTTTGATATGAAAGAATTAGGTCCTGCTAAGAAGATACTTGGAATGGAGATTGAGAGGGATAGAAAGCTGAAACAGATCAAGCTTGTTCAATCTGGTTATTTGGAGAAGATCATTCAGAAGTATGGTATGCAGGGAAGTAAAAGTGTGATAACACCTTTGGGACAACATTTTAAGTTGTCTGCTGATTGTGCTCCTAAGGATGATGAAGAAATCAGGTATATGAGGTTAGTACCATATGCAAATGCTGTTGGTTGTCTAATGTACTTAATGGTCTGTACCAGACCAGATATTGCATATGCTGTGAGTCTAGTGAGCAGGTATATTGCTAACCCAGGGAAGGAGCATTGGTATGCTGTGAAGTGGATTTTCAGGTACCTAAATGGTACTAGAAATGTTGGTCTTGTATTTGGCAAAGGTAGTGGGTCATATAGCAGTCTTTTAAGCTATGTTGACAGTGATTTTGTAAAAGATTTAGATAATAGGAGATCAATGACTGGATACATTTTCACATTGATGGGTAGTCTAGTTAGTTGGAAGGCTAACTTGCAACAAACTGTGGCTCTATCTACTACTGAAGCTGAGTTTGTAGCTTTGACAGAGGCTGCAAAAGAATGTCTATGGCTTAAAAGGCTTGTAGAAGATTTGGGAGTACAGATTGATGGTGCTACTGTTTTGTGTGATAATAGAGGAGCTGTTCAGTTGACTAGAAATCCTAGTCATCATGAAAGAACTAAACACATTCGGGTAAAGCTATACTTCATTAGGGACTTGGTTAAGTCTAAAGAAATTGAAGTGGGAGAGGTTGATACTTTAGATAACATGGCTGATATGTTAACCAAGATTTTACCCGGACCAAAGTTTGAATGGTGTTTGGAGTCTTTGAATGTGAAATGACTTATAACCAAGGTGGAGATTGTTGGAAATGTTGGTGGTTATAAGTTGGTTAAAAGTTTCAGGGGTCAAACTTGTCAATATGGTAAGTATTATATAGAGATGGAAGGTTCCTGCTGCAGTTAATAACTTGTTGATAGTACAGGGACTGTTCTTGTAACTTTGGTTAATTTTTGGGTATTAATAGCTGGGTTATCGTTAATGTTAGTTAATCTCTCATTTTTCGTTTACACAGTTCATAATTCCCGATTCTTGATTTCTTTGTAATTGTTCTTAATCATTGATTGAATAAAGCATTTGAAGTGTTTTCAGTATTGATTGTGTTATCAATTGATTGTTAATCTTGTTAAGATTTCATCAGAACCCTCAACATAATATTTATTTGAGTTTGTCCCATTCGGTTTCTCTATAATTAAAATATTTATATAACATCTACTCTGGTGACAACACCAACGTTCTTTATCTAGATTTTTCACCTATTACTTTAATTCTCAAGGTCATTTGACGTTCAACAGTTGCCCCCAAATGATCATGTCAGGATTAACGCCAATGGACGATTAACCCCGTTAGAATCTTAAAATGATACTTACAGTGGCGGATTCAAAAATTTTTTCACGGGGGGCGGAAAATTTTTAAAGGTCGGTCGACTAACGTGGTAACTGGTTGGATCGGGTCGGATCATTAAAAAAAGAAGACAAGTAAAATTGGGTTTCGAAGGGGGGCGATTGCAAAATTTTACAGGGGACGGACGAGAAAACGAGCATATATTAACATAAAGAAAAATTTTAGGGTGGGCGGCCGCCTCCCCTCCCGGGGGTAGGTCCGCCCCTGGATACTTAATTGGATTCTAATATGGAGCAGCTATAATGTTTCAAAGGTTCTAGACACTATTGCTACCGGATCTAAGAGCAATCTAGTGATTTTGAGTAATATATACGAGAAGGAAGATGTTCAAATACATAATGTATTTTTGCTATAAAATGTTAGAAGACATAATGAGTAAAAAAAGTCACAAAAAAATTATATATCACAATCTAAATCGAATTTTAAAAAAGTAATTCCGAGTGTTTGTTCTCCTAGCCATCCTCACTAAGAAAAAAAATAAACGAATAATAAAAAAATTAAAAAAATTAACGTTTTTTTATTGTGTCATTTATGAAAGACACAATGACGTCATCGTGCCATTTTGAAATACACAATGACGTCATCGTGCCATTATGAAAGACACAATGACGTCCTCGTGCCATTATTTTTCACACAATGACGTCATCGTGTCATTATGAAAGACACAATGACATCATTGTGTCTTTCATAATAAGACACAATGAATTTTTTTTTATTTTTTCCTGAAAGAGGACGACGAGAGGAACAAAGACTCCGAAGTATTTTTTTGAAATTCGATTTATATTGTGGATTATAATGTTTTTTTTGTGATTTTTTAGCCTCATTGTGTCTTCTCAGACTTTGTAGCAAACATACACATTGTAGAATAACATCACACATAGAGATTACGAGTTTCTAGTTTGATAAAATAGATACATGCTACAATCTCTCTGAGGAGAGACGACTCTTTATAGAGCTAAAAAGTGAGTTAAAGATAAGATTAAAATCAGTTAGTTACTAAGGCAACTATTCCCGGAATTGAGTAAGGGGCTGTTTGATAAAACTGACTGGGTAAGATCTGACTGAGTCAGAAGCTGACCCAGTTAGAAGTTCTGACTGGGTATGCGTCTGACTGAAACTTGGTTGTTTGATTCGGTATGCGTCTGACCACCACCGCAATCCACCGAACCACCACCGCAATCCACCGAACCACCACCAAATCGATTCACCAAATCGGTTACCTTTAAAATATAAAATATTAAAAATTGAAGTCATCAAAATCAAATAAAAACAAGGCATCCCTCATATCTCCACACTCCTCTCGGTTACCTTCCCCAACACCCCCTGATCCCAATCCCCCAATCGCCCCCAAATCTCCATACTCTCTCTTTCTAGAACCTTCGCTCGTCAGTCCTCCAGTTCGGGTTGCGAGTCATGGGTGAGGCGTTTGGTTGCAGCAGCGGTCGACGGTAGGGGGGATGGCGTTTGAGATGAGGCGTTTGGTTGTAGATGGGGTCGACGGTGGGGGGGATGGCGACAGTGGAGCGCAGCAGATGGAGCAGCGGAGGGGGGAAGAGGAGATGGAGTCAACGGAGGGGGAAATGGAAGAAAGACCGAGTCAGCGGAGGGGGAAAAAAGACCCGATCAGGTGGGATTTCCGGGTCAGATGGGCCGGTCAGCAACAGCAAACGCACTGACTGGCTGACCGAGTCAGCCAGTCAGTGGTCAGTGAATGGGTCAGAGGTATCAAACAGCACCTAAGCCCCTTTACCATTCTAAAATTAAACAATCTATCTTATCTATTTATTTTATTTTATAATTCGTAACTTGATTGAATGCACGGCAAAATCCTCCCCCTCCTAAAGACGTTTAACGAGGGTCAAACTCTGCATTGATCCACCAATTGTATCCAAATAGAGCAGTGGTGTAGGATTAGGGGGGGGGGGCACCGTCCCCTCTCTTTTTTTGTCCGTAGTGTTAATTTTCCTGTTAATGAGGAAAAAAAATTATATAGTAAATCCCCCACACCATAAAAAATTACATATATTATATTTGCACCTGCTAATAAAAATATACACATGTTAACAAAATTTACAAGTGTTAAAAATTTTCACATCTATTAAAATTTTTAAAAAATAATAAGAAAACTCTATATATTTAATTATGGGCTTCATTTATTTAAATATGAGCTTATGGTTTAGAATTAGGCTTCAATGGGCTACAATAGCCAAAAGCCCAATACGCAGTAGCCCAACAAAACAAGCTAAAACGCCCCTAGGCCTTGATCGAACCGCGAACCACTTCAAATTTTCGGTCGACCCTGATCAACCATGCCCACTAGCCGGAGTGCTGTTGCTGCTACCTGTCTACTGATTCTCCTGCTGGTGCTGCCGCTGCCGGAGTGCTATTGCCCCTGGCCCCTGTTCATTATTGATGCTGACTGCTTGCTTGTTGCTGGTTGCCATCGCGGTGCCCCCTGCGGCCTGCTTGGCTACTGTAGTTTTAGTTTTAGTCAAGTGAGTCAACACCATAAATTGATTGAATGTAAGTTTTAATTGTTTGAGTTTTGTTATAACTTATAACTTGATTGAATGTAACCATCTAAGGTTTTGAACTGGGAATTTGGGATCTAGGTTTTTTTTTTGTTATAGTTTTTAAGATTTATGAATGATTAAAGGTTGATTTTAAGTGTTTTAGACAATTGAATATATGATTAATTCTTGATGTTATGTTGAATTTAGATTGATATATCATGGGAAAGGGGAAGACTATTGAGTCTTTTTTCAAAAGAAAGATTGTAGATGAAAAATTAAGGATGCAAATCATGAGAAACATAAAAAAAACCTCAACTAGTGAGTCGGAAATCAACAAGAACATGATGGTTTTGAAGTTCCTTTATCAAAGGAATCAAATGCTAACTAAGTTGATCTTAATAATCTTGAAAGAGACCCAGCTAAACAAAGACAATTGTGGGATTATCCAGTTAGTTTGAGGGAACAAGTAAGACGAACTTATTTGAATTTGGGACCTTTCCAAATTCATCTTGAAGAGTATCCTAAAGATCAAAAGAATTGTAGATCTCAATACTATTGGTTCAAGATTTTTCCTAGTTGGTTAGAGCATTCTTCAACAACAAATGCTTCATATTGTCTTCTTTGTTATTTGTTTAATGACAAACCAAATGTATGGAACGGTTATGATGCATATACAGTTAAAGGATTTGACAATTGGAAAAAAGTTAATGATAGAAAAAATTGTGCATACTTGAACCATATTAGTTCTTTTCAGCATACAAATGTTGTAGCACACAATGAAAATTTGTTGAACCAATCAATACACATTGGGAATGTCTTTGCGAAACAAAGTGAAGATCTAATATTGAAGAATTGTTTACGATTGAAAGCTTCAGTTGATGTAGTGAAATGGTTGACATTCCAAGTTTGTGCTCTACTAGGACGTGATGAATCTTCTCTTTCAAAGAATCGGGCTAATTTTCTTGAGTTACTAAAAGTTCTAGCTTCTTATAATGATGAGATTGCACAGGTTATATTAGGGAATGCTCCTTATAATTCAAAGTATACTTCTAGAGACATTCAGAAAGACATTCTCAGTATTATTGCAAATAAAGTGCAAAAGCATATTCGTAATGAAGTGGGGGATGCATACTTTTATGTCATGGTTGATGAGTCGCTAGATGAGTCAAAAAAGAGCAAATGACCATAGTTTTGAGATTTATTGATGCAGAAAGGATCATATGATAAAGGTTCTTGGACTTGGTACATGTTAAGGATACTTTATCATCAACATTGAAAACAAGTATGTGGAGACAACTTTTGCAATATCAGTTTGATCTGACTCGAACCGAATCGCCGACCCTATTACCCAAACATATAACCTCAAACTGTGACTTCCACCCCGCCCCGTCCCCCTTATATTTTTCTTCAAGCTCCACCACTACTATAGAGTAGTCTTTGAAGCTTTTCTAGACTTTGTAAGCTGATTTGTTATATGTTTACGATTCAAACCTAGATAAACCTCTTTGGGCAAAGGGAGGAAGGCTTGAAAAACTGATGTTGTTCTCAACATTTGTTGTTCTCAACATTTTAGCATCTAATGGTCTTATATCATGTACTACACGCAAACCTTTCATGATTTTCCATGCATGGTAGTTAGGTAGAAAAACTAAACTTAGGGGGCGTTTGGGTGGAAGGAATGGAATGAAATAAGAAATTAGTATAATTTTCTAGTAAAATTGTGTTTGAGTGAGCAATTAAAAATAAATCCAATGGAATGTTTCACCTCAA